>OX637344.1:10585456-10735224 GCA_951799405.1 Agapetus fuscipes
CACAAAAGCTCTTCCACAATAGAAAAAGTTTTGTCCATCTGGCGCCAGATGTCTCTGTCCACGGCGACAAATTCAAAATTCATAACAAATCTAATGGTTAACAAGATGCACTGTTAACGTTTACATCTTTTAATTACAGGCTTTGTGCGGGAACTAGATATGTATTGGACAAGAGCACAAAACTTCCGGGAAAACAACTGAAACTTGCCGCCACAGCTGTCGGGTTGTTGTCTATACCCTTCATCATTACACCCATAGACAAAGCGGTCCACGTACTCATGGATAAAACGTACAGGAAAATGTTTTAGAAGCTGAAATTGTATTTACTTTTAGTTACTTACATCATTTGACAAGTCATCCACCAATTTTAATGAACTTTACATTAAAAAAAATACGATTCATGGATAATCTATGGACTTAAATATGTTTTCGAATAACATTGTAAAAGATTGTTCCTCTACTAAATACGTTGGTATGGTAAGCTGATCACTCACTTTGTAAATAAATATTACATCATTGCCAGCTGTTTCAGGGAAAGGCAGGAGATGCAGACATTGTGTTCATTTGAGGTTCAGGGTTTTTGTTTGTACTCATGTGACGTGTGTAAACAAGAACTTACACTTTTCAGATTGTGTATGTGATGAAGAAAGAACCTTAAATTGCAAGTTATTGATATAAGAAATATTTATGCACCAGAAGCCTCTTTTATATTGCATTTTTAAAGCAATATTTTTATTTTAAAATTAGAAAAATTTACACACATTTTTCATTAGAAAATCAAGCTTTGTAAAGACTTTTTTATGTGAGAATTTTATGAATAAGCAATAAAATGTGTCTATGTATTAGATTTGTAATCATTACTGTCAATTTTGCCTTAGAACTCAAACCTGTAAGGTTTTGCTGAAGCGTACACTAAGTTTATTGTGCTATCTAGATTTTCAGCAGGAACTTTGTGAAAGTTCATTTTTATAGATAATTTTATTTATTTTTATTTTATTTACTTTTTGAGTTTATTTTGTACACAACCATTTTACAACTGAAATGAGGTACTGCATCTTCGGAAACTGGTTGTGCTCAAAATAAACTCAAAAAGTCAATTTTAACTAAATTTAATTTATTTAAATTTATAAGTTTATTGTGTCCTGATTGTAGTCAGTTAGGCCAACAATATTTTCATTATTATAGAAAATCATAAAACGATTGAACAGATTTCAAGAATTAGAAAATTATATTAGTCAAATATACATTTTTGTAGATAATAAAAATGCCATGAAAAAATCACATTAGATCTGCTTTATATTCTACTTTATATTGATTTGTAGGTTTTAATAAATAAAAAAATGATCCATTTTTAGATAAAATGCTATAGAAAAGTTTTAAATGTCAATGGATATTTTTTGTGTATTTCTCTAATTTGATTGTATTTAAAAGAAAATATTTTTACCCTTACACATTTATAATCCTGTTTAGAAAAAATGGAAAAAAAATATAGAAAATTATAGAGATACTTGCCTGTTAAATAATATTGTTGTAGAATAATTTTACACCTCAAATTTTTATACCGCTAAACCTCTATTTTAAAAATTTACAATCAATTGAAACCCTATTCCTATACAAACATTTTTTTTTATACATTTATAATTATAAGATTATATTTTTTAAATTATGTTTAATAATCACTGCTTAGAAATGCGGCCCTAATGAAATGTATAAATAAAAATCTTTGGATTAATTTTTGCGAAACAGTGACAATACTGTCAGTAATTTCGTACCGTTGCAATTTTTTAACATTGAAAATTAAAATTATATGAAAATCACGAGTACCACTACTTACCAATAGATGGTATTGTTAGTTCATCAACTTCCATTATCATTTCTTCATTTTAAATCCATAAAAAATCAATTGTTTTCATTTAAAAATTAAATGCAAAGTTTTGATCAAAAACGCTTCTTAATCTTCCTTACCTTTTAAACAGGAATTGAATTATTCTACCTCTTCATGTATTTTATTGAATGAAATATATTTATTTATATTTCTAATGATTGAAGTACCTTTGGCAAAATATTTACCTATTTAGAAAAAGGGCCAATAATATTGTGATAGTAAATCCGTGTTCATCCTAATGTTTATACATTATATTCAATTTTACATTGTTTTATTCATATAAAGTTACTGTTATATTTGCAATTGTTTTTATACATCCTTAAGTATTCAAAACTATATTTTGATAAAATAATTATATTCACACATAGATTAAAAAAAAAAATAATAATACATAATGGAGCTGTAACATTTTTTGCCTGCATATTTAATTTTGAAATTTTCTCAGCGGTTAACGTCACACGTCTTTGAAACTAGGTACCTTGGCAAAACTGATAATATTTGTAGCCTTTGCCCTAAGAAACTGGCCGTGTGACATCACATATTTTTTGACGTTTTGAAATGTGCAGACCTCATTCATTTGTGCATGATATAAACATTTGTATTGAGCCAGATTTGTAGCGACCGATATTTGTTCTTCTGGCAAAACTTACCTGAAAAAAATCAATTTAACATGGTCTAGCTGGCTTTGGGAAGGTCCTTTTTGTGTATCATAATTTTGTTGTTTTATTGGAGTTTTGCAATTCATAAAATGTACATGATAATGAATTTTTAAAACGGTGACTGTATTTGTAAGAGCTTTTTGGGGAGGTTGCATTTACCACATTTATTGAATAATCAATGTATTTTATTAAACATGTTAAAACTGAAATGTTTGTTTTCTTTTATATATCATAGCTTGGATCACTCGTCTCAGGAGAACGTTGCAATGAAGATATGGAGGGAACATTTTTGAATTAGGAACTTATTTCTGGGCGAGCAAGCATCAGCCGTATATGGTACTGCCATCCTTAGCAACCAATAACAAAATATTTGTGTGCCTTTTCCCTGCAAACCTGGCCGAGTGACGACACAATATTGTCTATGCCAATACACGCGCGGACCTCAATAAAAGATGTGAAAAGGAATGTAGTTTGCAAATTTATTTCTCTCTTCTGTACAAATTATTGATGTCACAAGATTTGATGATTAAAACTTCGTACCAACTAGCTCATATAAGTAAAGATTTGAACCTGCGATGTCTTGATGAAGAACTGGCATTATCAAATCGTCTTGGAATGCTCTATCAAAGCAACAGGAGTGCACAATTTTTATTTATAATTATGATAATAAATAATTTCCAATGAAGTTTTCAATAATCATTAGGCGACGACATCTGTGTGACAGTAATGGAACTTGACTGATTTCAGCAAAGATTCGAACCATTAATGGAGATAAAAATTAAATGACTGTCTCGGCTAAAGTCAAGGGCGTAGGAAAAAAATGACCTAATTTTGTATGAGTAAAACAATTACATTTGGAAATGGTTTGTAAACTTTTGAAGCATTATTGAAGTTAAATAACTTTTTTATTCTTGGTACAATTATTTTTTCAAGAAAAACTGTTATGATATAATAATTGTGTCTTCAAAATAAACGGTTTTAAAATCGATTATACGGTTAAAATTTCATCTCTCACGCATAAAAAAAAAACTTGACGGCTCACATTCGCAACACCCATTTGTCAAAATAGCAAAACTAAATAATATAATAATCAGTTGTTAGCCATAACAGGAAAACTGTTTTGAATAATGTAAATAAGTGGCATTAAAAATCGCACATCGAAAAAACCTGGCCCGAGATCATTGCGCCATTCCAAAACATGTGACTGCTCTCTCGTATCCTAGACGTAACAAAAGCAGCTCATTAAAAAGGCAGCAGATCAACAACAGCTAACAAAAAAACCGATGATGTTTTTCAAATTTATTTATCGAAATGTTTGCGGTGCTTTCATGATTATTATATTGACTAATATTATTGTTGCGTGTGTTCCGGAAACAGGTTTTGTTTTTTTTTGCACTGCTGGGACCACTAGCGTTGTGTGATAAGAGTTCATTTTGGATTTTGAGAGGCGGGAAGTTTCAATGCCGATTATTATGACCCGCTGTTGCCGCGCCGGTTTACCGTGTTCAAATTTAGTTCATGGCGATTTTTTGACGTTTTTAGATACATTCAATAAAACATCAAAGAGACTGTTCCGTATGTCTTGTGGGTAACGCATCGGACTCGTAATGGAAAGGAGTAGACTTGATTCTTTGCAGAGCACAAAAAATATTCCATTTGATTTTTAATAATGCTCTTGCAGTCCGGTCGATAGAATGCTTGCATTCCATGCCGAGAGCTCGGGTTCGAAACCCAGGAATATATTATAAATAATTTACAGTTTCGGTGTTTATTTCCAATTCAAAATAAAATGCCGGCAAGGTTAACTTTGGGTTGAGCTGGGAAACCCCCATTTAACTGAAGTGGTTGGCGTAAGGTCGGTCCCCTTAAAATAAATAGGTTCTACTAGTTCCATGCGACTCCTTCGGGGAAATGAGGCAAGAACACTATATGTGTAGCTTAGTAGCGTTCTCTTTACTTGTGTTGAAAATTTCATCATCATAAAAAAATCGATCTATTCTGACGGCAATTGGGTCTTGCTTGATAATCGGGGGTTTATACCTACACCTACCAAACAGTGCTCACCAAGTTAATCATCCTAGCGTGATGGATTTATTTAATCCGTGATCGGAATTTATTTTTTGATCAAATCAAAATTGTGACATTGTAAATTCTGTGCGAATATTCAACTTAGCTACACTTATATACATTTTTTAAATTATGATAATACAAGGACACCAAAACAATGTATTTCATTAAAAAAATCAACATAGTTGAACAAAAAAACGTAAAATCATGCCTACTTACTAGCGATGCGTGAATCGTGATGACATTGATTTGTTTTTTTTTTTGAACGGGATTAATAATTATTTTACATTTGAATTGCTGATTGTTGAAAGAAATGATTTGAATGAATAAAATGAATTATTCAGTCTCTATAGTATAATTTTTACAGTGACTAAAACATAATAATATCTCGACAGATTGTAAATAATAATATAATCTGGTATTTACCTCAAAAATGAAATACTTTTTTCAGACCTTGCTACGCCACTGAAAAAAAATATTTTTTTGTCAGAAGGATAGATATTTATTTGTATGCAGGAAGATTTTCAATTATCTAGATTTTTCTGCACAAATAGGTGCAATTTTATTTCAATTTTGGGGAAATCTTGAAAAATATTTTCTCATAAAATCATATCTAATCTAAAGCTATCACAAAAAAAAACGAACATGAATATAAGAAATCATAAAATTTACTGTAAATATTATTTTGCTGTATATCAAGTCCACAATGTAGGGACGTTCACAGCATTTCAAGAACGGTTAGTCAATCAAATGGATTTTTCCGGACCCTGGAAGACGAGACATTAATTCAATTTAAAGATCTTTCTTAGTAAAAAACTTACCTACTAGCACAGTTATATGCATGCTTTGCATTGAAAGGCTCATATATTATATTGAAATCATTTCAGATGAGTTGAAACATACTCCAAGATCTTTTTAATTGAGATTAATTAAGTATGGCAACGGCTATTTGCACCTATGGTGATTTAGTCGATGCAATGTTTTTCTTGGTGTTTCAATGCCAAAAAAAAAAAACGAAAATATAGAAAAGGCATTACGCAGTGCATAAATCGACTAATAAAAAATACCCCAAGTATAAAAATTGAACAGAAGTTCACGCTGCCATTTACGCTTACTGGAGGTGCTGTTAAATATTCCATTCAATTTCTCAAGATTCCTCCATGCCTCCAGTTAGCGTAAATGACAACACAAAACTTACTTCCATACATTTTTTACTCCCTACAATTGTGAGTGTACATTTTTTTTATACTAGGAGTATAAAAGCCTTTTCATATTTAAGCATTTGTTTTGTTTAGTCTGGGAGCAGCATATTATAAATACGGCCCAGAGGTTCACAATCTGAGAAATTCTATTTTCCGGTCTTTATATTAATTATACTTTGAGTTACTTGTTATCTATATCGACTTACTTATTTAGCTCTAATGTGTCTTTAGTGATGCCTTCAATACACAATCACTTCTGGGTGACACGTTTGCATGGATACCCATGTATGACATCTCAGATGGATCGGTGGCACTAACCATATGCAAGATAAATCTGAAAAATACCACTTAGAACAGCTTATTGTCATTTGATTGTTCTGAAGGTGCTAACAGAAAGGGTATAGGTGCAATCAGCGTCTTCGATCAGCGAATCAGTTAACTTCAAGGGAAGTCATCACAGTCTTCGGAGACCATGCGTTTGCAATTGCTGGCCCCAGCAGGTACCTGGTTTGAAATAAACACCGAAACGGGAAATCATTTCTGACACCCTCGGTGGGATTTGAACCTGAGCTCCCGGCATGGAATGCTATCACTTTACCAACTGAGCTATCAAACGGATGCAAAAGGGGAAAATACCACATCATTGTTATTATGGTATGAACAGCTATTGAGGAGATTAGCTTTTAAGCTTGCTCAAACGCTTGCCCCATCGACAACAATATAGCCAACCCTCCAAAATTCTACTCGCTAGCTCACAAATTGCGAGTGACTTTTGTTTAGTTGCGAGTGTGCTTTTCTTTATCTGAAAGTATCATTTTGCCAGTTAATAATACCATTGATAATATTCCCAGTGAAAAAAAAATTGAGAAGTTTTGAAAATTGTCTGTCGTAAATCTAAATCCCCTTTCAATAAAATTGTCTGTCGTAAATCTAAATCCCCTTTCAATAAAATTGTCTGTCGTAAATCTAAATCCCCTTTCAATAAAATTGTCTGTCGTAAATCTAAATCCCCTTTCAATAAAATTGTCTGTCGTAAATCTAAATCCCCTTTCAATAAAATTGTCTGTCGTAAATCTAAATCCCCTTTCAATAAAATTGTCTGTCGTAAATCTAAATCCCCTTTCAATAAAATTGTCTGTCGTAAATCTAAATCCCCTTTCAATAAAATTGTCTGTCGTAAATCTAAATCCCCTTTCAATAAAATTGTCTGTCGTAAATCTAAATCCCCTTTCAATAAAATTGTCTGTCGTAAATCTAAATCCCCTTTCAATAAAATTGTCTGTCGTAAATCTAAATCCCCTTTCAATAAAATTGTCTGTCGTAAATCTAAATCCCCTTTCAATAAAATTGTCTGTCGTAAATCTAAATCCCCTTTCAATAAAATTGTCTGTCGTAAATCTAAATCCCCTTTCAATAAAATTGTCTGTCGTAAATCTAAATCCCCTTTCAATAAAATTGTCTGTCGTAAATCTAAATCCCCTTTCAATAAAATTGTCTGTCGTAAATCTAAATCCCCTTTCAATAAAATTGTCTGTCGTAAATCTAAATCCCCTTTCAATAAAATTGTCTGTCGTAAATCTAAATCCCCTTTCAATAAAATTGTCTGTCGTAAATCTAAATCCCCTTTCAATAAAATTGTCTGTCGTAAATCTAAATCCCCTTTCAATAAAATTGTCTGTCGTAAATCTAAATCCCCTTTCAATAAAATTGTCTGTCGTAAATCTAAATCCCCTTTCAATAAAATTGTCTGTCGTAAATCTAAATCCCCTTTCAATAAAATTGTCTGTCGTAAATCTAAATCCCCTTTCAATAAAATTGTCTGTCGTAAATCTAAATCCCCTTTCAATAAAATTGTCTGTCGTAAATCTAAATCCCCTTTCAATAAAATTGTCTGTCGTAAATCTAAATCCCCTTTCAATAAAATTGTCTGTCGTAAATCTAAATCCCCTTTCAATAAAATTGTCTGTCGTAAATCTAAATCCCCTTTCAATAAAATTGAATTTGGATGGACGGCGGCGGATTCTTTGTTGTTCGAGTTGTTGGAGTTTTTTTTTACCCATGCGAGTTGCAAAAATTACGAGTTGCGAGTTGGTCAATGAGTGATTTTTGGAAGGTTGACAATAGCAGTACCTACAGAGGCTAGACGGGTAATCAACGAAAACTGTCAGTTTACACACATTTTATTACACTTGTATCAACCTTGGGTAAGGGACTGGAGAAAAAGGCGTCGTATAAGCAGGGTTTGAAGCAGTTAATTAATGTGGTATTTCTTAATCAAGGATTAAAGTTAATACGGTATTTCTTAATCTTATTTCTTAATTAATTAATTTCAAGGAGGCCAAGACCCATCGCAAGTTTTCGTGTCAGTGATGAGGAATGCTGAGTGATGATTTGTAAAAATGATGCGCGACGAATGCGACACGCTATAATGACATTTAAAATTGCACAGATGTGTCGAACAACAAAGAGAGAAGCAAACACAGCATTGTCCAGATCATTTTCTGACCAGCCATATGAATTATTTCTCGAAAATACTGAAACAAGGCTGATGGGTCATTTCATGCCAATCTGCAGACATTATGTGTGGCCACAACGAAATATGTTGACACATCTTGTATTAGAGATAAAAAATATAACTAAGTAGATAGTTGCATTCTAAAATGAACATCATCTAGTACAGGATTGACCACGAGGAAGTATTTTTCCTTAAATAGGATTGTTTGCTATTTCACATTGAATGGAGATCGGAAAAAAACATAGAACAGCTTGGAATTATAAAATTGTGAGTTTTCTGTGGTCTAAACAGAAAAAAACAAGAAGGTCTGTTTACCATAATTAAGGGAATGATTGTGGAGAGAAAGTATGTCCAAGGACAACCACGCTGGCCAAAGATAGAGAGGGATGGCAAAAAATATTGATTAAAATTACTTAGGTGCTGCAAGACAATTTTAGGATTGAGATACAATGAGAAGAGTAGAGCGTTTGAGTTAGAGGCTTGGGTAAAATTTTGAGGGTAATATGTAAACGCGATCAGTAAACAGGAAAATAAGTCTCAAGATTTACCCAGCCTCCACTAGATATGAGATCTTGGTCCTTTGGGAAGAGGGAAAACTACACTTTCAAGGTAGCTATGTGGCTGACTCTATTACCTGAAAAATAAGTAAATTTCACAATCCCCCATTAATCCATACTCGTACCACCCTTTAAAAACATCTAAAAAGTTAAGTATTAAAATATGCTGCTTTGATTCAGATAAATAGAATACATACAATAGAATATACTGATATCTATAATCCAAGTTGCAAGCTTGTGAGCAGAAGCTTGTGTGCATGCAATGGCATATGTTGAACCAGGGGCGGAGTTATGGTCAAGAGCCAGGCGTGATTTGAACCAACGTTATTTTGTTCCAAATACACTACCTACTCAAGAAAAGCGACCTGATCCCCTTGGCTATAACACCGACTGATTTAAGATTCATATGACATGTATTCTCACAAGCAGACTCGTATCACATCAGTTATAATTACATTTTTTTAAAATTTCAATGAAATTTTTTATGACATTTTTTGCAATTACACTAAGTGCTTCCGGTTATTTTTTGACAAATTATAATAACAATACAATGAAAAATGTAAAAAGGGATGGCAATCCAATCCCACATGCTGTCGTTGTAAGAGTGTTCACCTCATTTGTAAAATTAAAAAAGTATGTATGTACAAATGCCAAGGCTACAACTTGGAAGTGAAAAAGCGGAAAATCGGCATTGTGTCCGCAAAATAAAATTATTTAAAAAATGACCTCAAATTATCTTCACTGGGTAACGAGCTATAATCTGTCTCCATACTGTGTGAGCACCATTGGGTTATAATATAGTGAAGTCGAAACTATTTCGACACAAATAGACGCTGTTACAATGAGGTCCGAACATTCAAAATATCCCTCGGCTATGTGACGTCACCCATAGTAAAATCCCGACAATAATGGAATTTTCGCTAGCTCACAGCATTTAGCAGTCAAATAACACACCCTTTTTAATTTTTTCATAAAATATCACTAAGAAACACACATGAAAAGGTACTACTTAATAATAACTGCAGAAAATATTTATTATTGTGAAATTTCGACGTGAAATTACTTTTAAAGCTAAATTTATGCATGTTAAATTAATATACCTACTCGGAAATACGTCAAACTGAAATCGGTCATTTTATGTTTCTCAAAAATAATTTTATTCTTATTTAAGTCGAGCAAAATTGCATACTCTTATTATTTCGCAGATTCAACCTATTCAATAGGTGTATTATATTATTTAGCATTAGGTAATATAAAATGACGAGTTATAACTGTTATAAGATATAACCTCCAAAAGATTTGAAAGATTAAAAACCTTTTTTATGCATGAGAGACTAGCACTCTGACGATTAGATTCCGGTCGGATGATGAGGTTTATTTTCGCGTCCTTTTCAATGTTCCGAGATCATGCCGTAAGCTAGTTTCGTCTCCAGCAATACAAAAACTCGATGGTGTGAGCACCTACATTAGCTTTTTGTTTAGGATATTAGTTTGAATGATTTTGAACTCGTCGAAGGTCTGCAGATTATGGGAGGTGAACTAGTAATGGCATCGTCCTATAAACGATATACAAGCGTACATAAAATTACAGAAATGAATGCGTATAATTCAATTCTGAAATAATCGAATCTAATCTAATCTAAGTTGCAAAATATGTGTCAAATTGAAGATTCACATTATATGCACTTTCACAAACAGACATGCACAAGTTCACGCTTAAACATGCCGCATGTGGTCCTACAATATAAAAACCCGAATCTCACATGGACATACACCCTGCAACTCTTGCCGACCTTCCCTGAAACAGGGGTGACATTGGCAAAGTGAACCATTTTCTACAGTAGTCAGCCGCATACCAACCCATAAGTCAAGGAACATACACAACAAATTACATTTTTAAAATCAACAAATTATAATATGTATGGACATCAAAAACTAACAGAAAACCAATTCTTATTTAAAATACCCTAGCCGCCAACATCACAGATCAACCGCCATTTCTTTCTGTCCTTACACACTTCTTTCATTTCCTCCAGAGTCATAACCTTCTTCATACAGGCTCTCCTTTTACTATGACTCTGGATATTCCATTCAAATAAAGTTGCTGTAAAAACTTGTTTCAATTAACCCCTCAGTTTTAGGGAAAAGCGGCAGGAGTTGCAAAGTTTATGTTCGTGTGAGGGTTGGTTTACTTTGTATGTGCAAATGCAGAATGTGTAAGTGCAAATTTATATCTGTCTGTTTGTGGGCATGCATTTTATATGAATTTTAAATGTGAATATACCCTCGCAACATAGATTATAGATTATAGAAGTTCCTTGACCAATAGGTTAGTATGACGCTGACGTCCCATGCTGTAAAAACTTGTTTCAATTTTCACCTCGGTTTCAGGGAAAGGCGCTAGGAGTTGCAAACAAATAAACAGTTTACAGAGCCCAGGGCGATGGCGGATGTCTTCAGCTGCGTCGTTCAATCTAAATTAGAGTACGCTGTTGAGGTGTGGACACCTCATCAGCGGAAGTACATTAATATGTTAGAACAGCTCCAGAAGAAGTTCCTGAGGTACCTCCTCATGAGAACGCAGGGAAACTACCCTCAGTTCATGCACCATGAGGACCTGCTTCGGGAAACTGGCTTCAGGAGCTTAGAAACTAGGCGCAACGGGACCCTGATGGTGCTCACTTATAAAGTCATCAATGGTTTAATAGACAGTCTGTTGGAGGGTTTCAGGTTGTTTGTACCAAATTATTATAATCGGGGGCGAGGTCATGATCTTTTTCATGTACCAATGAGCCGCACCGATGTCTTGGCACAGCATCCTTTAACTCGGAGTGTCAAACTCATTAACGAGTCAAAAATAGATATATTTCAATATAATTTAGACACCTTCAAAAGTATGGTAAAAGAGTTCCTCCCAGCTTGTTGATGGCTGTGAGGGTGCACTGTAATTAGGGCAACCTGTTGTGCACCAAAAAAAAAAAAAAAAGTTTATATTCGTGTGAGGTATGGTTTATTTTGTATGTACACAAGCAGAATGTGTAAGGTTGAACTTACATATGCCTGCTTGTGAGCATGCGTCGGTGGGGATCGAACTCTAGCCCTTTAGTTTTGAATGCAAATGTTCTGACTGACTTAAAAATAGGTATATATTTGAAAGATGTTATTTTGTAACAAAATTGAATGTAAAAGATTTCGATGATTTTACTGTCAACATTTTAGAAAAAAAATGTGCCCCGTTTTTATTTAAATTTGAAAATATATTTTTTTAAATGGTGTCACAATTATGGGTCAAATTACACATCGTAGTGAATTATTACATTTTTTTTTCTTCCCTTCTAATGGATCCGCGACAATGGAAACTCATATTTTGTGGTCCATTGTGCGAGGAATGTATAAAGAAAACATATACTAATAGATTATATTTATTTATTTTGTATATATTTCGTGAGTCTAAAAGAGGCTTTTGATAAGTAAATGAGAGAAAAGTGATTCAATTAAAAAATGAGTTCTGCACTTTAAAAATGACTAAGACAAAGTTGTGACGTCACCCGGCTGGGGTGCCAGGTTCAAACTAATATTTTGTTGCCAAGGACCCTAATCATACAGAGCTGTGACGTTTTTTCCGCTAAAAAAATCTAAATTCTATTTGCAAGGAAGGATTTTTTAGTTCATTTTTTCGGTCTACAGCTAAGTTGGTAGAATATCTGCTCTCCGTGCCAGAGGGTTAGGGTTTGACCCCACCAAGGGTGTCACTAAGGAAGCGATAAGAAAATCCGCTATGTGTGCAGATTAGTTCGTTTTTTTTTACTCTTGCCGCTTTTCGCTGTGACAGGAGTGGCGTTAATAAAAGTGAATAATTTTTTACAGTAAAAGTGGTTCACCTTATACCAATCAAGATATCAATAAATAGTTTAATTGAAACGTTTTTTTGTGGTGACATTTTTCAAGATTCATGTACCTTTAAAATTTAGATAAATAATAAAAAAAAACACCTGATTTTTCCATTACAGTTACTCTTTTACTAAGACCATAAAATTTACAAATAAAAACGACAGGTTAAGGGTATAAAACGTTCTTAAAATACATTTTTTTTGTCTCAATCAATCTGTTAAATTAATCATTTTAGTTAAATTAAATTATTTATGAATTAAAAGGCTATTGGCCTATAAGACGATTAAAATGTGTTTTTATCTCGGTCTTCCGAGGCCAACGTTGTAAAAAAATTAAACTAATATCGACGTGAGTCATTATATTCATATTAAAAAAAAGTGTACTTAATTTGTGTTTTAAGTATTATCTATAATATATAATCTAAGTTCAGGGTTATATATTTAAATTTGAGGTTCACTCTTAATGCACATTTAACTGCTGGCACGTGTAGGTTCACTTTTACACATGCTGTGTGTGCTTTACTTTGTAACGAAGTCTTATATCTATAAATATTTACAAATATAAATGGTAAAACATTGTTTTAATTCACTTGATTCTTTTTTTTTGCTCGAATATTTTCGCCTAATGAGGCATCTTTAAGGGCAGAATGCTTACAAATATATTTTTATAAAATAATTTTCAAAACAATTTTAAAACAATTTTTTTTTCTCTCCAAAACAAAAGCAAAATTCACAGATATTTTTTTTTTGTTTAAACACAAATGTAATAAAAAAAAAGAATAAAGTGAATTAAAACAATGTTTTACCATTTATATTTTAAAATATTTATAAAAATGGACTTTCACTGTGTTAACAGATCAACACTAAAAAATATATTTTATCTATCTTTCCTTCTTGACTAATAGAATAGAATGGTATGAGGCTGACCACCCATATTGCTAGAACATGGTTCACTCAGCAAATGCCACCGCTGTTTCAGGGAAGGTCGCCAAGAATTGCAGGTCTTATGTGAATTTGGGATTGGGTTTTTTGAGTTGTGTGTCCACATGCAGCATGTGTAAGTGCGCAGTTATATCTGCTTATGATAATGCATTTAATATGAATCTGAAATGTAATAAATCTTTGTAGCATAGCTTAAAGATTATGGATTATGTATTCTTACGATAGATAAAGTAGGCTAACGGTTTTAAAATTTAATTGTTAATTTTTATTATTGTTGTTTTTTATAGATTTATTTAATATAATGTCGCTTTTGTAAAGTTATTGTACGTAATTATTTTTGTTCCTTGACTTATAGGTTGGTATGAGGCTGACCTACTAGTTTTTTAAAAGGTGAATTTATTTAATTTTCAGTGTTTTCACTTATAGAAAAAAAAACTAGATTGTCACCTTTTGTTCTATTTAACTCGATGTTGATATTTTATGCAATTTTATTTTAGCTTAAAGTAGCCGAATTAACATTACTTAGTTAATTAATTAATGTTAATTAATTTATTTAAATGTATTTCACACGATTTGGAAAAATTGTTTAACAACATAATGAGCGTGTATTACAATAAATTTTGTAATTATTCATAGAAAAGTAGTTCATTTACATTTCATAAGATTTGTTTTTCTTTTCTTATCATTTCCTTAATTATATAAATAAATTTAACAAGAAACTGAAATTATTTCTTAGTAATTTCAAAGCATAGATGTTCCCAACAAATTAAAAGCAATTTTCCTTGACTAATAGGTTGGTATGAGGCTGATCCCCCATGCTTTAAGAACTTGGTTCACTTTTGCCAATGCCACCCGGTTTCAGAGAAAGGCAGCGGAAGTTGCAAAGGTTGTGTGCATGTGAGGCTTAGTTGATTTTGCATGCACACATACAACATTTATATGCGCCAACTTACATGTGCCTGCTTGTGGGTATGCATTAAATATGAGCCTTAAATGCTAATATATCTTTGCAACTAAAATTATAGATTATTGATAGATTCTTTTCTTTTATTATGTCGGCGTAATATGATGATTTTTTGATGAATACTCATTCGATAATGCCTTCTTGACGCAGAAGAAACACATTATCGATGACGCTGGATACGACTCCTACGAAAAATAGGAAAAACCTGTTCTTCTTTACATCACGACTCGTAAAATTCGTGTTTTCATACAATCTTATCTAATCTAATCTATGTTGCTCTCCATCTTAATTAATAATAAATTAAGATATCTTGGGAAATGGATTTTATATTGATATCGAAGACTGCCCATCATATTTCTATCTTAATGGATAATTATTTTGTCACGAATATATAGGTTCATGTTTGCATGTTTTTGTGATTGTGTGCCTAGGTGTGTTGGACGTGAGTGTTTGACGCTTTGGACTGTTGATACTTCTGGTACTCTCTGGAAATATTCATTCTAGAGGCGTCTCGTCAATTCAGGAACTCACAAGAATAGGCCTTGTTCACATATAAATAGGCTGCAGTTCTGTGAAGCAGGCAGTGATCGATTAACGCCCAAACCGTGAAACTAACAAAACAGAAGTGCACCATATTATGTAATAAACTTGTTGAAAATAAACAATGTGAAATAAATACACTAACCCTATAAAATCTAAAATGAAATAAATACTTACAACAGAAATATTATTAAAAAGGAACCCGAGATAAATCATAAAGACCTTATAATAAAAAGATATCCAATGACAGAAAAAAGTGGAGACGCATCTGCGGAGGTACCGGCCCCCTCTAGTGGAACGGTGGCAGGATACAGACAGACAGTAAGACACGTGTTAAATAAATAAATAATGTAGTTAAAAAAATTTAAGGACCTACAAAGATTCTTATGGTTTTTGTTCACAATATTTTTTATGATCATTTTAACAAGTCATTACTCATCGCAAATTAGTTTGTTGGCCACGCAATAACACATTTTTTTCGCGCTCATTAAAATGTACGTAGACAGGTAAAAAAATCACACATGTGCCAAAAGTTAATTACCTACATGTACGCATGATTAAGCTGTTACACGAAGACGCAAACTTGCATAAAAAAAACATGTTGCTAAATTCACACGCCAATGGGTTCATGTAAAAAGCTTTGCAAATATATTTCTTGAAAGATTAATTGACTTCATGTTTGTACATCTGCAAAATAACCGTTAAAAGATGGTTTGTAATTTTCTATTTTTATTTTTTTGCTGTTTCAAAAGCTAAAAAACCAGACGACTTGATATAGAATATCTGAACTAGCTAAAAATAATTTATCGATTTTTCACATGCGTTGAAATCTTTTAAAACATTTGTAATACGTGTCGTGTTTCACTATGCAATTTGGGCATGTGGAACCAATTTATTCCTGCAAGTAACCGGGCCAACTTTCTGAAACAACCAGCGAAGAGTAGAAAAATGACAAAAATAAGTTTCTTAGACGATCGACATAAATTTTGACACGAGCTCGATCTCGAAGGTAATTTACAAGTTTTATCAAAAAAATTACAATCTATGACATATATAAATAGTTTAAATTAAGTTTGCATTCTGAAAAAAAATGACGTAACTAAGCTACACATATAGCGTAACTTCTTGCCTACGTTATCCCAGAAAGGGTCGCATGTGGCAATTCGCGTAAGCAGGCCGACCTCATGCCAACCACTTCAATTGAAGTGTGGGTTTCCCAGCTCCCGATGGGGTTGGTTCTCATTTCTGGTGAAGGCTGAGTAAACCTTGCCGGTATTTATTTTGGGTTTGAAGTAAGTACTGCAACGGGAAACCGTTTCTGACACCCTCGGTGGGGATCGAAAAAACAGTCTTAAAAATTGAATATCATTACATTTTGTAGACATAAATATATATATTGTACATAAGAAGTGCATTAAGTATGTGCGTCATCGTTGAAAAAATATGTTTGAAATTCTAGGTAACCAATAATGTTTTTGCATTAAATGTGACAGCGATAAGCCATGAAAATCGTGAGATTGTTTTTCAGTATTTTTAAAAATACATTTAAAATATCTAAAATTAACAATACTCGTTTTAAAATATATGCATAATTATGTATTGCTTTCCATACGGGCAAGTTTTTCTTTCAATAAAAAGCATTTCATCTATGTGAGATAATTCTTATATGGACGCTACAAATAACTTATAGATTTTCAGTAATAATTAAGATTAAGAGATCGCATATCAACCAGGTTGTAATGAGATAAGTATTAGTTTTATTTTTTGCAATTTATGAAATGTTTCAGCGGAAACTATGTAGAACTCCATTTATAAGTAAAAAAAAATAGGCACAATTTGATTCTACTTGCTTTTTTTATTTGTTACAAATATTGAGTTTGACGGGTATCGGCCTGTAAAGGTCTTTGAGTGTTGGGTGTTATTAAATAAAACTCTTGCATGCCCTTTTCTTACACGCAAATTTTTTATTGTTTTTTCCAAGCTATTGTTTTTGGGAACAAAAGAAGCAGCATTCTAAAATTCAAAATTAACAGTTTTGTTAGGAACAGTATTGCCATCTATTTGTGCTTCTTGAAAGCTTTTGATCACTACAGAGGTCCCCTCCAGCATTTGCCAAGGGCAGATGCGATGAAGGTGGTGATCGGTGAGTCTTAATATTCTCTCAGGTTTTTAGTAGAATCTGTCTGGAAAGTGGACTCGTCGGCCAGATCTTGTTGTGCCGTTGTCCGGTGGTTGCTGCTTGTTGCAGCAGTGTTTGCTGTGCCGTTGTTTGGCGGTTGGTTGTGCTGTAGTTCAGCGGTTGTTGTTTGTTGTGCTGGGCAGCTATGTTGGGCGACGTTCAAACCTCCAGGGCCTTGTTGCACTGGTTGGAATTGAGGAGTCGGCTGCAGCGGGAGTTGCTGTAGTTCAGCGGTTGCTGTGCCGTAGTTCGGCGGGTTGCTGCTTGTTGCAGCAGTTGCTGTGCCGTAGTTCGGCGGGTTGCTGCTTGTTGCAGCAGTTGCTGTGCCGTAGTTCGGCGGGTTGCTGCTTGTTGCAGCAGTTACTGTGCCATAGTTTGGCGGGTTGCTGCTTGTTGCAGCAGTTGCTGTGCCATAGTTTGGCGGGTTGCTGCTTGTTGCAGCAGTTGCTGTGCCATAGTTTGGCGGGTTGCTGCTTGTTGCAGCAGTTGCTGTGCCATAGTTTGGCGGGTTGCTGCTTGTTGCAGCAGTTGCTGTGCCATAGTTTGGCGGGTTGCTGCTTGTTGCAGCAGTTGTTGTGCCGTAGTTCGGCGGGTTGCTGCTGGTTGCAGCATGGTGGTTGCTGTGCCGTTGTTCGGCAGTGCAGCATGGTGGTCCCGTTGGGCAGCTTTGTTGAGCGACGTCCGATCCTCCAGTGCCTAGTTGCGCTGGGAGGTATTGGGGAGTCGGCTGCAGCGGGCTGAGGGTTAGTGTGCACTCTCAGGTTGTTTGTGTGGTCCATAGACCAACGTCGTTACGCCGGGTTGGCGGCATTTTGATGCGCACTTTGGCTTTCATTGTAATTTCACTATTTTTGGTGAAAACTTGTTGACACTTGGTTGGAACACAATTTAATTGGAATAACACCCTTTTTAACTGTTTTTCCAAGTCGGGGTCACCAATGTAAAGGTCTTTGAGTGTTGGGTGTTATTAAATAAAACTCTTGCATGCCCTTTTCTTACACGCAAATTTTTTATTGTTTTTTCCAAGCTATTGTTTTTGGGAACAAAAGAAGCAGCATTCTAAAATTCAAAATTAACAGTTTTGTTAGGAACAGTATTGCCATCTATTTGTGCTTCTTGAAAGCTTTTGATCACTACAGGCCTATTGGCCATCTCAGATTAAGGAAAGTCCTAAAATTAGTCCTAATTCTTATTTATTTAATAATATTTCATTTTTCTTTTTATAGCCTCGCTTTATTTTTAGGACTCTAGATAATCTTTTTCGTCTTTTCCAAAACAAATTGGTGACATTGGAGGAAAAGGAATATATACCTTACGTTGTCTATGATTATCTACCATTCAAATTAAATTAAGGTAAAAATGAGAAATAGTTAAAAAGATGTTTGGATTATTGATTTTTTTTCGTCATCAAAGACGAGTTTGTTTCTATGGAAAATATATCACAACAAAAGAAAATTCTAATACGTAGATTGATTTTATTAGCTCAGGTGGAAAATATATATTAAAACAATAATTATCTAATTGCCATCATATTGCATTGTAAACAACATCAATTGAAATGTTTGTCTTCTGCAAATAAGCGCTGTTTGATGATGCTAACCACCTCAAGGACGTACGATTTTCTTTCCGGTTAATTCCTCGACTTATAAGTTGCTATGAGGCTGATAACCATACTACAAAAATTGATTTACTTTGTCAATATCAATTTTTTTCAGAAAAGGGCGGAAAAAGTCGCAGGACTTATCTTTATTCGAGATTTTGTTTATATTTTGTAAGCACAGTTTTGGTATGTAAGCCACGAATTAATTCGTTGTGGAAATGAATCTTAAGATTATAGATAATTGTTAATGTACACTTTATATAACACCCATACTCTTATGTACACATTATAAATCGCATTTTTTTCCACGTAAACTGAATAAATGGCGCCAGTATATAGAAAGAAAGATTATTATTGATTGAAGTGCTCACTAAAAAAAAGGTTTTCCGACCAGAAATTTCCCAGCATACCTTTTTTTGATCTTTGATTCCTTATTGAATTCCTTACTCATTTTTTTCGAGCAAATGAGGTCTTTAAATTCCCAGCAATCATCATTCCATTCCATCAATCATTCCCAGCAATCAATATTTTTGTTTTCCATAAGGAAATTTTCTTTTTTTGTTTGGAAAATTTTATTACTGTTTGACTAGGTACTAGACATCTATTTCTTTGTAACTTATTTGGTAGAGTTGTTATTTTTTATAAGTAAAAAGATGTTATTCCTTGACTTATAGGTTGGTATGAGGCCACCACCCATACTGTAAAAAATGTTTTTCCAATGTCACCCCTGTTTCAGGGAAGGTCGGCAAAAGTTACAAAGCTTATTTTTATTTGAGGTTTGGATTTTAATTAAAGTACCTACACATTCAGCATTTGTAAGCGCGAAATTACACGTGTCTGTTTGTGGGCATGCATTTGATATGAGTTTTGAATATTAATTTATCTTTACAATTTAGATTATAAAATGAAGAATATTATAGTAAATCTTATATCTAGTATGAAGGATAGCATAGTTTATTAATAATTAATATAATTACCAATTCCAAAAACAGCAAAAATTTGAAATATACAGCATGATAAGGTCCAAAAATTAAATACACATCAATTTAGTTTTCATGAAAGCACTTGATATCACAACATAGAAACCAACTGAGTTTTTAATGTTTGAATCATTTTTCACAGATTGTTTCATAAAATAGTGCTACGACGCTACTTTTCCGTTTGTTTAGTAGTAATTTCTTTAAATTAATTTTATTTAAATATTTTAAAAATCGAAATTAAGCACACTGTAGATATTTTAAGTGTACAACATAACTCAAAAAAGATTTTTTACAACCATAAAATTAGTAACAAATGATCTTAAGGAAAAAACGTCACAGTTTTCTTTTTTAGGTTTGAAAGAAAACTCAGGGGGGATTTTTAAGTGTACAAAATAAATTAAAGTTCACAGAATAAAACGTCAAAGTGATTATTAAATTTTGTTTGAAAATCACCAAGTCTTAAGATATGTCTTAGAATATGAGAGTCAGAAAACTTAAAGATTCACAGTTAATTTTTAAAAGGCGTAAGAAAAGACACTCTTGATTTTAACAGAGCACAACTTTGTCAGATAAACAACAGTTTTAATGAAAGCTATGTTTTATTTTTCATGTTTTTAATACAAGCCACAGTTTATTCTCAGAGTTCGCTAGTTTTGGTGGATCGTAAGTGATTTGGTGAACGGTTCGCGCACGTCCAGTGCTTAGAGAGACCGGCTTAACACTGGCCACTAACCTAACTGACAGTTCACGTTCCACTTTGGTTTTATCAGATTTCGTTTGAGCCCACGCTGCTCCTGTCACGACATTATGCAGAATTATCGAATATTAATTATACGCGACCATTGCTGCACTGTGCAGGTGTATATAGTCACGATCCACCATTCGAATGCTTTGATTTACGACATATCGCCACCTTAAAGGTACAACTAAATTAGTGCCGATTCACTGATTAGAGAAATCGTTGGGTGTACGTTCTCATATTTTCCACACAAACTTCCAAACTACAGGATTTTTAAACTTTTTTAGTGTTTTCTCTTGTAGAAAATAGGACCGAAAAAATACCGTCAAAAATGTGGTTTTAAATATATGTTTAAGCAAATTGTTAGATATTTTTTTTATCCATGGGTCATAGGTTATTAAATTCCTTTCTCCTTTAGCCATTTATCAGCCTTTTCCATTATTACCTACTCACCATGTAACAACACCCGCTGTGTGAAGTTCAGTGCCTGTTTAGTTTACGTAATATCAAGTGAGAAGAGATGCCTCTTGTAACTGAATCAAAAGTCTCGCGCGATTGACAGGAAGAACCACAAAAACAACAAAGAAGATCATTCGGGAGTAAGATGAGTCCTTTCTAATGAGTCCCTGACTCCTATCCTTGTTCCCTGATGGTCTGCGACTCTGGAAGAGCCTCTTGATCAGTTTGCTCTAACGCGTTATTTAATTAAGAAACATCACTCAATACACTCTTCATCTGACATGGTGGAGCCAAATTTGGCTTCATCGAAATAATATTACTTTTTAAGTTCTTGCTGTTCATTAATTTTATTAATTTCAGTCCTTGCAAATGATAAACAACAAAGCTGCACGTATCCTTCAACTTCTTACCGCATTGTCACACAAAGGATTCGCGTGTAGTGTGTGGAACCGATTTTTTCACTGACGGTAACCACCTTCTTGAAGAGGGGGCTTCCCAGCTTCCGAGGGGATGGTTTTTATTTCTTGTGAGGGCTGAGTTGATAATTAGGTGTTGTTCTTTTGTTTTCCGTCGGGAATCTTACAATTACGAGTTCAAAGCGTTAACCACTAGACTACAAATTGGTCAATAATAAGTTATTATTTATTATTAATAACTAATAAGTAATAGAAAATAATCTTTACCGAATATGATTCGATGTAAGATGAGTGTCGTATACTGAGGCACCACCATAAAATCAATTAAATTATTGAATAATACGTTGAACAGTACGTCTCTATTAAGCTAGTGCACGACTTATGTGCATTATTCACACCGCATTACTCATTAAAGTATTTAATAAACAATTATTAATCACTGATTTTCCTACTGTACATTATTGTGTTGCTCCTGTCAGATATACCTACAATGTCATTACTACATCTATTTTCCTGACATAGTGCAGTTTTAAGAAAATGTGTTCTCACAATATTTACAATATGTATATCGAATTAGACAGGTCCGTAGTCTAGTGGTTAACGTAATCGAAAGGTCGTAGGTTCGATTCCAACAACTGACGACGAATTGCAGCTTCCACAAGGGTCGCAACCTTAAGTGATAAGGAAGAAGTAAAAAAAATAATAACATTAAATTATTGCTTCCGTAGAGCTCCGTCCTCTAAAACTTTCTCCTGAATTCACTATTGTAATTTTTAGATCTCTCAGTTGCTCGATCGATAATCGTGTGATGACACTCCAAAAGTGCTCGAGATAAGAAATAATAAAATATCTGCGTTATAGTGTTATTTTTGTGAATTTATTAATGTTGTACAGTGTAAATCTTCTACTGTTAATATTTTGTTCTTACATACGTAATTCTGTAACATTTTTTTTCAAATGCTACTGTTTATAGAGTACTACTTGCTTCTTACGGTTTTATTTTTAAATATTAGTACTGTATGTTTATGCTTATTTCTTGCATATTCATGTTTTGTATCTAGTTAGTAGTTAGTTGTTGTTTCACACGTTTACAATATTTTGTTTTATTTTTGTAAAAAACTATGTCGTAAATACAAGAAATTGCGAAGAAAATCTGTGTTTTTATTTTTGCATAATTAGTTAAATGATTTGTTTTTGACAAAAGTCGATGTAAGTAAATAATTAATGGATTTATTTATTTGCACTTTAACCGTGAAATCGTGAAAATTCCGTTCGCGAGGAATGAAAGCCAAGGCCGTTGCTGTTGCCAAGGTGACTGACTTTGCTATTATTTATTTATATGTGCACAACTTAATAACCCACTGACCTTACTGACTTGTCTAATGACGCGGTGTGAATAAGGCATCATTAAGAGCTATGGTTAGGAAGAGCTCTGGAACCACGGATGTTACAAATTTGTTTTTTTTTTGGCTGGACACTATTACACGTGTATGCAGGGACGAGGATCCTAACGCAACTAAGCTACACATACCTGTATAGTGTAACTTCTTACCTGCGTTATCCCCGAAGGGGTCGCATGTGGCGATTCGGGACCTATTTATTTTTACGGGTAAGGGGGCCGGCCTCATACCTACCACTTTCAGTTGAAGTGGGGGTTTCCCAGCTCCCAGGGGGGCTGGTTCTCATTTCTTGTGAAGGCTGAGTAAGCCTTGAGATCGAACCCTTGCTCTCGGCATGGAATGCAAGCATTCTACCAATTGAGCTATCGACCTTTTGACGAGCTTGATCGTCGTCGCTACAAAGCGCCAATTCTCAAACAAGACACAGTTGCTGTAAGGCTGGATAGACCTTAGTGACCGGTCTTTGGTAAATGCTGATGATTTTTTTAACTCAGCGTAGAGCATATTTGAAAATTAAATGAACGTGTTTTTTTGTTCTCCGTTGGGGAATCGAGTCTACGACTTTTCAATTACGAATCCAAAGTGTTAACCACTAGACTGAGGACCAAAATATTTCAGTAGGAATCAATTATGTATCACATAGTTACAAATATTCTAAAATATACAAATTATCAAGTATGTATGAGAAAAGTATGGCTAGATCAGATTGGTGAAATTTTGAATGAAGGGGATGTACCTACATTGTACAAGGCGACAGTAAATTTCTTTCGACAGTTTTTGCTACAGCATTGGTCAAACTTGCAGAAGGCTCTTGAGGTGTGATTCCATTGCTAGTAAAATTTGAATATAATATTTTGACCTCATTTCAGGTACTGTTTTAACTATAATAATGATTTAGAATGTAATCATGATTGGATGTGAATTTAATGACATTAATAGCATCAGGTATTACTTATTTGATATAATAAGCTCTTAATGAATATATAATTCAAATGCCACCTAAGGCTATCTTTACTAATGCTTGTGCCACGACAGAAGAATTGTTATGTTATTTTAAATAACATATAAAAAAAACAATCCAGAAGTGTACAGTGTGTGTTTGTGGGCCGAACGGAGCCGAACGGTCACGGAAGTGGCCGAACTGCACCGTTTGAACTTATCGGGCCGTCGGTCATCAGTTCCCGGCAAGATGCCAACCGATTAAGACGTCAGCGACCAAGCACCAAGCGGTGCAAGAGGGGGCACTACAATGGAGCTCCCTCCCCCCCATCTACTTGGATTTCCTGCCAGCAAGGCACCCGCCTTGTGGACCAGAGGCATAGGAGCGCCCACCCAGGGGCTCCCACGTGTGGAGGCGTCCGCCTTGTGAGCCGCCGCTAGCCTGGGGCGCTGGCCCAGGCCTTCCGTTCGGAACACCAGGCAACAGAATAGGGAGTGTTCTAGGGACAACCTGCAGGTCGTGCCAACCCCTAAATTCCCCTTTATCCCCATATTAGTAGATTAAATAAACCCTTATTTGTTCATGTTAAACTTATCTTTTAATTATACAACCTTCCCAAGATATAAGTAAGCAATACGAAAGAAAGAACCCCACGCCCTGAGAGTGATGCTGATGAGAGCTAGCCGGATGTAAGTATCCTGGAGATACCTTTCAATCCAAACATAACAGAATATATACCAACTTAATATTTTTCTTATTCTTTATTTTCCTTTTTTAATAGAAGGAATACAACACCATTAATAGGTACTAGAGATGCTATAGTCATGAATTTTAGAATATGGATTCGGATATGGGGATATCATTATTTCCGTTTCGGATTCGGATATGGGATAATTTCGGATATCTGCTTGTCTTCAGTGCATTTCAGAACTTTCCATGGTCCTCTAGCTCTCTCATATGATGAAGCAGGTGGTTCCAAGGCCAGAGGACCGGCAACTGCAAATGCACGCTCTCCAAACTCTTTTTATCGGCTCTGTTATACGTGATTTTGCTCCGGTTTCTGCCGAGGGCAACGGGTTTCATCTATAATCTAAGTTGCAAAGATTTATTACATTTAAGATTTATATCAAGTGTATTCCCACAAGCAGACACCTATAAGTTCGTGCTTAAACATGCCGCATGTGAACCTACAATATAAAACCAAATCTTAAATGAACATAAGCGTGTCGCGTGTCGTTGACATCTTGGACCGGTCCGTAGTCCAGTGGCAGCACTTCGGACTCGTAAATGGAAGGTTGTGGATTCGGATCCTGGCGGAGCACAAAAATAAACCATTTATATTTCGAATGTGCTCTTCGCTGAGTTGAAAAATTCATAAACCTTTACCAAAGACCGGTCACTGAAAGGTCCATCCAACCTTACAATAACTGGGTCTTGCTTGAGAATTGGCGCTTTCTACAGCTACGACCAAGCTCGCAGAGGGCTCTTGAGGTGTGATGCACACAAAAACAGCGCTCACCAAATAAATCATCCTAATATTATTATTATAAGCCCTGCAACGCTTGCCGACCTTCCCTGAAACAGGGGTGAATGGCTTGAGCAGTGGTGCGCAAACTTTTTTAATGAGGACCCAGAAAGTGTAAAAAATTTCAGAGGAGGGCCAGAATTATAGGAAAAATGCTACTTTTTACTTCTGTGCCGTCAAAATATAATTATCGTTATTCTTGTCGAAGGATCGTTGCGTTGGTGGGCCAGATAAAATGCTTTCCCGGGCCGGAGCTGGCCCGCAGGCCGTACTTTGCTCATCACTGGTCTTGAGTGTTAATATATTTTTGCAACTTAGATTATTACAAGTTCTTATAATTGGATTTTTTATGCTTATATGTACCGTCTGAAGTATCGGTGAATCATACTTGAAGTATATTATAGAAATGTTGAAACCAGTTTTTGTGAATAATTCGTAATTTGCATCAAGTTTAAATACTTACCTGAAGTCCTTTCACTTGTCTAATTTTGTTGGTTTTGCTGACGGCCGTTATTAAATTTCATAAATTAATAATTATACACATTTTTTTCATATTTAAGCACGTGATTCTATTATATAAGAGTAACATTAAAATAATTTTATTTGGTTTATGAAAAAACGAAGAAAAAAATGCGTTAAGTCTATGCAACAGGCGCCATGAAAAAAAACTTGATATCAGTCGTTCTAGTTTCAATAAATAAATTATTGTTATTATTTTAGCAATCATACCCACATGACAGCTAGACTGGTCCGTTACCTAATGGTTAGGACTTCGGACTCATAGATAAAAGGTAGTGGGTTTGAATCCCGAAGAAGCACACAAAGATACCATCTATATTTTCAAATATGCTCTTCGCTGGCTTGAAAAATCATGTATCTGGTCACCAAAGATCCATTTAGTCGTACAGCAACTGGTTCTTGCTTGAGAAATGGTGCTTTGTAGCGACGACCAAGCTTGTAAAAACTCCGATCGATAGTT
This sequence comes from Agapetus fuscipes, assembly GCA_951799405.1. NCBI lineage: Eukaryota > Metazoa > Arthropoda > Insecta > Trichoptera > Glossosomatidae > Agapetus > Agapetus fuscipes. The sequence goes on from OX637344.1 coordinate 10,611,895, forward strand.
CAGTTGATAAAATGCTTGCATTCCAAACCCGGAGGGAAAGGGTTCGATCCCCACCGAAGGTGTCAGAAATGATTTCCCATTTCGTTGTTTATTTTAAAGCCAAAATAAGTAGGTAACGGTATGAGAACCAGCCCTGAGAAGCTGGGAAACTCTCACTTCAACTGAAGCGGTTACCAGGAAAAATAAATAGCTTCCGAATCGGCACATGCGACCCCTTCTGGGATAACGCAGGCAGAAGTTACATTATATGTGTAGTTTAAGAAGACCATTCAAAAGATGGAAAGACTGCTGGGAATTACTATCACAGGAGAAAAGCATCCCAGAACAAACGGACCAGTAATCACAGACACAGAAATCCGTAAACAATATGATGTGTTAGTTTTGATTTTAATAAAGGCTCTGGCACTCGTAAAATAAATGTTTTCTCAGACTTTGCATGCAAGATAGCTGCCGAACATATAAACGGGGTAATTCATGACAAGTTTGAACCGTAGCTGATCCATGAATCATTGTTTTTTGTATGGAAAATTAATGTTAGGTGGCGGTTGAGCCATGAATTTTCTGCGTGTGTATAACACCTATAGAGTTTTGTTTAAGATTATCTCCTTGTTTATGAAAAAAAAAAGTTCTAAACATTGACTTTGTGGATAAAATGCTGAGGACAAAAAAAAATGTATACGCAAAAGAACATGAAAACAAAAAGCCTGTAGTAAAACAAAAATACGGTTCTTTGTCCCATTTACTTTTTATCAGTTACTGTGACTTTATATTAAGGTTTACCTTCGTAAAAATAGTTCAAAGTTATTTTGGGAAAAACCTTCAAAACTAGGGTTTTTTCCGTTTGTTTATTTTTATTTGTTTTTAATTACTTATATATCTACAAGTTTTATTGATTTCGTACCAGACGATTGTGAATGACGCAGGTATACGCAGAATTTTACTTCATAAATTGTAATTCAAGTGCAAATGAACAGTTTGACGATAAAATTTTGTGAATTTCGATGATACTGGAACCTTACATTTTTATTTATTGCAAGTGATACAAATTGTGTGTTTCATTGAAACATACATATTCAGGGATAACTACAAATGAAGGTAATTTTTTGGGGGAAAAAAAATAAAAACCAGTCCGTAGTCTAATGGTAACGCTTCGGACTCGTAAATGCAAGGTTGTGGGTTCGAATTCCGGTGGAGCACTCATATACATTTAACAAAGACCGGTCACCAAAGGTCCATCCAGCCCTAAGCAACTAGGTCTTGCTTGAGAATTGGCTCTTTCTATAGCGACGTTCACATTCGCAGAGGGCTCTTGAGATGGGATTAATACAAAAACAGCGCTCACCAAATAAATCATCCTAATGTTATTATTTATTATCCACGGTTACAAATATGAACCGACAAATGGATGGCAGGTGGACTTCCAGAATTCTTGAATGGAGGCCGCGGCAGGACGAAAGAAGTATGGGAAGACCCCAAAAACGATTGGTTGAAGATATTGTCCAGCTGATGGAAAAACATTGGTATCGTGTTGCTCGAGATAGACGAAAGTGAAAAAGTTTTGAAGAGGCCTATATCCAGCAGTGAAGGGAAGAAGCCTAGCAGTGAGTAAGCAAGTACCTAAATAATGTTTCTTCTTCATCACATTGTTCCCCTTTCCGATGGAAGTCATCACGGATGAATAAACAAATTAATGAGTGAAAACAAAGGATGAACAATGAACAACTTCGGGGACAATGCAGTAAGAAGTTGCACTGTACGCGTAGCTTGGTTGCGATTGCGTTGAGCTATTTTTTTTATTCTATGAAAATTTAAAGCATCAATTTTACTTGTCTTTTTTTGAGCATAAACAATATTTAAAATTTGTGATTATATCATGTATACTGACCTTCTAAAGTTACAAAAAAAAATTTTGCCGTATGCATTGGCCATACATTTTTATATTTCGATACTTAAAAGGTAAAACTGAATAAGTCACATATTGAGCAAATTTGGATTTGTCAGATGAATGCACTTTTTTTTCTATTTTCTACGAGAGAAAACACTAAAAAACGTGTGAAGATCCTGTAGTTGAGGAGTTTATCATGAGTATTTCCTTATAATTATTTCACTTACTATAAGAAGTTACACCGAATAAAATGTTTTATCCACGATTTCTCAAATCAGTGAATCAGCAGCTAAGGCTTTCAAATTTTTATTTCTCATTTTGTTATAGAATATGTTATGTAGATTTTAATCGTTTGGTTTTATTGTTTGTTTTATGAACTGCAATTAATTGTTTGTATTCCTTGACGTTTAGGTTGGTATGAGGCTCACCACCCATATTGTAAAAAGTGCTTTTCTTTGCCTATGTCACCCCTGTTTCAGGGAAGGACGATAAGAGTTGCAGGGCTTATGTTCATTTGAGATTGGGGTTTATAGTGTAGGTTAACATGCGGCATGTTTAAGCGCAAACTTACACGTGCCTGCTTGTGGGAATGCATTATACATCTTAAATGTAATATATCTTTGCAACTTAGATTAAAGATTAGATTAGTATAGTAATTATTCAGTTTTACATTTAAGGTGGCGATTTTATCTACTTGCTGTGACTCATGGGTGCAGTTTAAATGTCAAAATCACATGACTTGATTTTTCAAATCGATAAAAATAAAAAATATAAAAAACAAGGAGACTGGGTCAACAGGCGCTAAAACATATTTGTTAGTATTTTTTTATTTAAATTTAAGTATTTTTTTTGTGGTCATGATTAATCCGAATCATAAAATTAACAAAGAAACTTTATTAATGAATGACGTTGTATTGATGTTATTGTGAGTTACGTAATTTTTAAGACGAATTTATTTTGTAGGGGAATTCCCCAATTCTTGAAAGTTGATTTTAATGTCAGAAAAGTTGATAGAGATAAAAATGAATCATACAAAGGTTAATAATATGATTATAAGGATTTGTTTTGTTTGGTATGCGCTGTTTGGTGTGAATTACACGTCAAGAGCCCTGTACGAGCTTGGCCACGTAGGGCTCTCCGGAAGCGCTCGAGATAATAAACCAATTACTGAAGAAAAACATTGTTTTTATTTTGCAGTATTAATTTAAAAAAAAATCTTTACAATGTCAATACACAAACCCTTAAAATTTTATTATATTGAAGTTTCATTTACTGTTTGTATTATATTGCTATGTTTTTAAGCGGGTTCTATTTCAATAAAACTACGGTTTACTTAGTTTTTACAATTTATTTTATCACTTTCGGTTTAGAGTTACATTTGTACAGTATAGTTCGACGGTTGATGGATTTCTTCAGCTGCAGGGAATTTCGGTTTTTAATTTATGCTAAAAATAAAGACGATTCTCGAATCATGCAGAATCGTTACATGCCACCTTGCTAGACTTCACCAGGACATTCGTTTCAACATTTAATTAATCTCGAACAAACACAAATTATTATCAGGTACCTACATACATACCTAAGCGTCTATTTATTTCTAGAAAGACTTATTAAAACACTTTTACAAACCAAACACAACTTCTTAATATCCCACATATTCGTAGCAATATTGTAAAATCAGCTCTTGCGGTATGGCATTTCACAACAGGTGGCAGGAAATGCAAAATACACTGGCTGGTGTTCAACTGGCGTCAATTATTTGGATTGAAATTGACATTCAAGGAATGACTAGCAACAATTGTAAACTTTTCAAAATTAAAATATATTGTACCTTTTTGTATATTACTTCTAAGTGTTAGGATTAGTTAAGACGTTGCTAATTAATTTACGATGTATTACACAACAAAGAAAATTTACAGCATTTTCTTCGCTGTAGCATGAGATGACGCTGAGAGCCAACAGCCTTATCAGTGCGAGCTTACAGAGAAATAAATCAGAGTGACATTGAGTAACTGACATGCCTTCTGTCATCATGATGGTCTTATTTGATTTTGACGGTTTCGCCCGTTTTTTTCATGGCTTTCAAAGTTGATTTACCCCTTTTCTCTGGTCTTCATCCCCCTTTTCTTCTTACTATGTTACTTATTGGAAGATCTCTCACACGATGGACCAATCAAGTGAAGACAGCAGCAGGCTCCTCCATGGTTGAAACTCTGTGGGCAGTGCAGTCAAGAGAGAACTGGAGGAGAGTGGGTGCTTCCACACGGGTTACAACCCTCAGCAATGAGAAACAAGATGTTATTTATTATGTTCACTTTTAGTTGTTTTACTTTGCGTCTTCGTTCGATCCGTAGAGGCTTACATTTCGTTACAAATCTGTGCTTAACCTCTTCAGAGCTCTCAATAACAAAGCCGGGAGAACAATAAATAAAAATAATATTAAGGTGATTTATTTCTTGAGTACTTTTGTGGGAATCACACCTTAAAAGCCTTAATAGATCTTTGGTAAAGGAATACGAGTATGAATTTGTCAATTCAACGAAGTTGAATTTTTGAATTTTCAACTATTTTGAATTTTTTTTTTCTACTCTGTCGGGAAACGAACCCACCACTTTTTCAATTGCTAGTTAGTAGCGTTAACCATTAGACTACGGACTGGCCAAGAATATCAAGCATCTGAAGCCGGTCATTTAAGCCTAAAAATATTTATAATTCTCATGATAGGATTCAAGAATGCACGCGTCTACGCCAAAAATACAATCTTTAGAGGAAATTCATTAAAGTTATTTTTATACGGTATCGCAAATTTCTGTTCTTGCAAAAAACGTAAATTCTTCTAATTTCGCAATCTGTTTGTGCAAATAAAACAATCTCGCAACGATACCATTCATGAATTAAACAAACAATAACAATAGTTGGTCATGTCTTTTCTGGAAATGCTAAGTTTTCTCTGTGTCACAAACAAAGCCTTTTGCTAATATTGTTGTGAAACATTTGCGAATCTGTCTTAAAACCTACGCCATAAAAATATTCGTATTGACATTAGTCTTTCTTAAAAAACATATTTGTTTTGGAAAAATCCACCCATAGTAACATGATTAAAGTTAAATTATTTAGATTTTTGTATTTTTTAATGACGATAATTTTCACGGCGCTGTTTTGTGAGAATTTTCTTTATCTTACAACTTGAAATTGTTAAAAAAAACATAAATTTGTGAAAAAAAATACCTATCACCAACCTATGTTATCTCACAAGGCTAGAAACAAGTTCACAATATTTCTCGGAAGTGGGTAATAATATGATGGAATTTGAACAGGAAAGACGATGTACATCAGCTGATTTACGTATATGCAACATTTTTTTTTTATTTGTTGGGTGGAATCACACTTAATTTGGATTTTTGCCTGATTGGAGGTTGGTGCAACAGTTTTTATTCTTTCTAATAAGTTATTATTGTCTGCTATCGATGCTACTCAAGAATTTTTAACTTACGTCGAAAAAAAAGATTTCTATCTACAATATGTCGAAGAGAGAACAATATTTTCTACGATAAGTCAATTTTCTTTTTTTACCGTAGTTTTTTTTTATCGTTTTACTGTTCAAAAAATCTACGACATGTCGAAGGAAAAATATTTGTCAAACTACTTTTCGACCATTTTTTTCATCAAAGCACACTTATGAAATGCACCATAAATTAAAATGCTAAATTCCATTACCAAAAAAAATACACGAAAAACCAAGTTTACAAAATTTCGTGAATTTCCTAAAGGCTATAAATTATTTTATTCCAAGACCTTAGCTCATTTGAAAAGTAGGTAACAAATATTTCAAAGTTATGTTTGTTTATTTCACCGAAAGATACAAACTGAAAAAAAGATAAAAATGTATTTCGTAATGCACTTCAGTAACTTCGTATCAAATTTAAACACGAACAATTCACGATACTTTTTATCTTCACTGCTTGCATAATAAATTTGTACCAGATTGGAATAGGATGGGACTTCGTGAGACTGAAACAAATGAATGATTTTTTCATTACAGGGCCGTATTAAGGATATGGGATATTCATTTTATTTCAATTCATCATCATCTTCTTCTTTGTAGATTCAAGATCAGTTTATTACGGAGCTCCCTCCTGGGATACAGAAGACCAGCTGTTCTTCCATCTTTTGGGTGGGCGGCCTGGTAGACGCCGACCCTCTGGTATTTCCTGTGCTACGGGTTAAAATACTTACGCTCATGCAGTCTACTCCTTCGAGGACCCTACAAATCAAATCTTGCCTTAGCCTCCATCAGCCTTCACCTCTTACTCTTCCTGTCTACCGCTGCGGCTTTCCAGTCTGTTACCTATAGTAGTTGGTTTGCGTCATTCCTCACCTCATCCTCCCATCTCAGCCTAGGTCTGCCAACTCTTCTTTTCCCACCCGCATGCCCCTCAAAGATCCTTTTTGAAGACGGCATTATCTGCGCACATCCGGCCCATTAGCCTGTTTAATGAAGCATGTACAGAGAGTCTGGGAGCGTCATATATGTTGTATAGCTCTTCGTTGTATCTTATTCTCCAGGTTTCGCCATCATTTACGGGTCGCAGGATTTTCCTTAGCACTCTCCTCTCAAATCTATCCAGCATTTCTTCAGACTTTGCTCATGCAGTCTACAATCTACATGATCTCTCAATAGTCGTCTTCTCTTTCTACTCCAGCTGACGATGTCCCCAGCGTCGCTTTTCATCATCATCATTAACATTTAGCTCATAAGCCTTGTTGTTTAAAAGATTCTACGCGGAAAACTCGCCAGATTTCATATTTTCGTGACAGTGCCTCAGACAATACACAGGGGATGAATAAATAAATATAACCATCAGGGGGATTTATTTGGTGAGCGCTGTTATTTGTACGTATCACACCTCAAGAACCCTCTGCACGTTTGATCGCAACATAACGCCGACTCGAACCAGTAGCAGTCTAGTAGTCTATACAATAAGTAATCTAAGTTGAAAGTATATATTGTCATTTAAGGCTTACACTCAATGCACGTCCACAGGTGAACACATGTAAGTTTGCGCTTACACATGCTGCATGTGCATAAATATAAAAAAATCAAACCTCACATTAGCAGTAAGGCTGAAAAAAATCTGTGTGACTGGTCGTCGATAAAGGCAAAGATTGCTAACCTATGTTTCCCTGCTTTCAAAAAAAAATAAAAATGTTTTTTCCCTTTCATATTTTATTTTTACTCTCCTGGAAATCAATCTCACTACCTTACCAACACAAATCGGAGGCGTTAAGTGACCAAAACTCCAAGAAAAAAATACATTTAATCTCTCATTTTTGAGTCTATATCTACCTGCTCTTCAGATTTCCACTCACCCATTTGTCTTCAACAATCTTTATCACAACTTATTTTTTTACTCATTTAAATGTCTTCGTCCTTGTTTCAGCTTTGTAAAAAATATATATATACTTTTAATTTTATTATTTTAGAATGGGTTTTCGGCCGCCTCTGGTCAGGGGTCAGGATTCAAGAGTCGCCGTGTATCGCAAAAAAAAGGCTCCGAGAGTGAAAAAAGCACTCAGAGCGGCGAGCTGATTTATTGGGATGGCGAGACCAGCAAAATGATGACCTCAACAGGGTCAGGCAAAAATAATCAGCCATTTATTTTCTGCTTATTAATCAATAATTTTCGTCATCTTTTTTAGAACATTTCTTCTCCTTTTGTTAACCTCATTGCTGGCGATTCTATAATCTATGTTGCAAAGCGTTGATTTATTTCAAACACATCGAAATTGTCATCTTATCATTACAAGTCTTTTATATCGGCTGGTTCATCCTGCTGGAACAGTCTACCTCTGGAGTTGAGAACAGAGACCAATGTTTGCAGTTTCAGGAGGTTGCTTAAGACGTATCTATTTTAGAGAAGCATTAAAAAATAGGACGGAAGTCGGAATTACACATGGTGATGTGTTAACAGCTGATTACTGTTCCATGTAAAATGTATCAGCTGTTGAAACGCTGCCATTTTTATTCCGTCCTATCTTTAAATAGATACGGTAAGATCTACCGACCGCCGCGCCGTCAAGACTTCCATCACTATTACTATCTTGACCGCTTCGCCATAGCGCCGACAGTCATGCGAAATTTACACATTGATTGTATATCTTATGACAGCTCTCAGGTTACACATTTTAAGACCTTCTTCTTCTTCTTTGAGGAGGAATTCCCCACTGAGAGCAGGAGCGCCAGTGCCAGGACAACATCTGCGACCTCAAACTCGACACACAATTTTTTTTTCAAACTCACCAAATGTGGAATATTGAAGTATTTTACTATTTAATTTATGAAATGTTTAAGCAGCGTTTATTTTTAATTTCGGTTTTGCGAACCCCGATCGTGGGAGCAGACTGTGTTTGCACGGACAAGGGGTCATCAAAAAAAGAAACATTGCAAAAAAGCCATGAGGCCCGAACAGACATATTATATGGCAGTGTCTGCTGGGAGGTAGAACATCCCGCCCAAAATCTGAAAAGAACGGACTGTTTTTTAATCTTAAGTTGACTTGAAAAAAAAAATACTTGATCGTGTGGAGTACACGTAAGTCCTTACGTAAGATAAATTAAAAATATATACAATTTACTTGACTAATAGGTTAGTATGAGCCTGACCCCAATGCTGTAAAACTTGGTTCCCTTTTGCCAATGCTACCCCGGTTTTCAGGTGAAGGCGGCAAGAGTTGCAAGGTTCATGTGAGGTTTGGTTTATTTTGTAGGTACTTAAAATACGCAGAATGTGTAAGAGCGAACCATTGATTTAAATAAAATTTTATATCGATGGAGCGAACATACATATTATGCTTGTCTTTATGAACCTAAAATAACAATATGTCTTTGCAACTTAGATTATTATTATAGATATATTTATTTTTAAAAGTTCATGTTGTAGCGGTTATCGATTCCGACTCATAATCGGAAGATAATAAGTTAAATTTCCAGCGGAGCCAAAAATAATTAAAATTTGTTATTCGCTGGGTTGAAAAACTCAAGACAGGTTACCTAAGGTCTATCCAGCTCGTGAAGACTGTTGCTTCTTGTTGCGACGTCTACCCCCGTCGAGGGCTCTTGAGGTGTAATTTATTCAAAAACAGCGCTCACCAAATAAATCAGCCAGATATATTTTGTATTTAATATTTTTTCCTTTTTGTCAATAAACCAAGTTGTTTGTGCATATTTGATTCTTGGTAGTTGGTAACTACACTCAAATTCAACGTCATATAAATTAGTATAAAAAGGACATAAAAAAATGTTTAACAATCTTCCCATAGTTACGTATAAAGCTACGAATTAGGTACTAAAAGCTAATAAAAAACTAGTTGCTTAATTGCATAATATCACGTCTTGGAAATGACTCATATGAAAATTTGTTTACCATTTTTTTAAAGACACAGTAAATTCATGGCTCAACCGCCACCTAACGTAAATCTTTGATACATAAAAACGATGATCCGTGGATCAGCTAAGGATCAAAGTATTGTGAATAACTCTGTAAGTATTTTGAATGACGATAACATGATTTTTTGCAGGTTATTTTTGATTCCCATAATTATTTTTCTGTCTGTGATACGTAGACGCTTAAAATCTGTACCTCAATAACATTATAAAAAAAGCTTGTTAACTCAACCATTTCAGCGTTTAACAGAAAATGTATAGGAAATGAAACAGACCATCTGATAAGCGATTTAGTTTGTATACAGTTTTGGAAGAACGTTACGATTGAAATGAAAAGCATTTGTTTTATACTTGAAATGTAAATTTTGCGTTTGAACTCGACGATAGAGTTATCTTATAATGTATGGAAAATAAAGCAATACATCTAGTAAGCGTTTTATTTTCTTTACATTTTTTTACAAACGCTACTTACATACATTGAAGTATTTTTTTAGATTATTTATATGGGTGTTCTATAACTACAAAAACAAGTATTAATTCACCGTCATTTATGTCTGTTTTTTTATTGTAAACGGAACATCTGAAATTTATGCAAAAGTGTATGCAAATGAGTAGGATATTAATTATTAAAAAACTGTTTTTCATTACATGAGTGATTTACAACCAAAGGCGGAAATCTGAGGTTTTTTCGAACATGAGATAAATACACGAAAACATATAAATTACATTCTTTGTATTTCTATATTCAACTCACGCCCTCGGTGGTGATCGAACCCATACTCTCGATATGAGAAGCAAGCATTCTACTAATCACCCTATTAACCGGACTTTCCATATGTACACAATATTTTGTTTGTGAAAATTTCATCCACATTTTTAATAATAAGTACAGAAATTTAATTGGATTAATAGCAAAACAAAATTCAAATACCATAAAATTTAAAGATTATTTTGTACCTGTATTTTTGGTGCCCAATATGGGCACGTACAGTAGTCGTCCTATTTTAGACATGTTTGTCTTCAAAGAGTAAAATTTTAATAATCTCTGCAGCTCAGGTCATGAACCAGGTTAAGGGACTTCCAGAAGCATCGAGATTTCATTTCTTTTCAAAAGAAATGTTCCTTATTTGAATTTGACAAGAATGTCCTTGTCCTTGGATTAGCAAGCTCGAATTAATTCCGGTAGATGACTCCAGGATAATCCGAAATGTCTTAGATGGTGCCCCCTCCGGGGTTAGACCACTCGAACGTCCCAGGATACGGTGGGCAGACAATGTCGAGGCCGACGCGGAAGTCTTGGAAGTAAGGAGACCATGGAGGGAAGCGGCACAAGACAGAGAGTCCTGGAGGATTGTGATGCGAGAGGTTCTGAGTCGAATCATTAGTTTGAGGTGCAGACAAGTTAATAATACCAATAATTTGTACATATTTTTTGCTCAAATCGTACACATGACGTTATTTCTTGTTAAAAATAAAAATGCACTTTGAAGCAGATTTCTCCATTTTGTGATTATATTTAGGAAAAACTAAGCAATCAATATATTCGTGACAAAATTTAAACAGTAAGCACCCCAAATATACAACAATACTAAACCATGGCTTTTACCAAAAAATATATGTTTATATTAAAACTAAAACAGTGCCACTATTGAGCGTTTAAACTTTTATGCAATTTTAGTGAAACGCTAGGGTTCAGTTAAAACTTCTTGGGATACATATTGTTTAAATTTTGTCACGAATAAATTGATTGCTCAGTTTTTCCGAAGTATTAAAAAAAAATACATTGAAACTGAAATAGCGCCCAAAGCAGGCGTTTTAGTTTCTATATGTTTTTGGTAAAACGCTATGTTTGGGTTTCAAGGTAATGTCGTATAGTACCTACTTGGTATACAGGAAGTAAACTTTGTACCGTATATTAAAAACAAACTCATTCACACCGTTGTAAGCATCGGGTCCAAGAATTATTGTAGCAAGAATTGTCAAATGTCATTGCAAATGTCTGAGTAATTAAATGCCCACTCGAAATGTGTGTCAAAAAATTTGCACACAATCGATGCGTGAACCTACACGTCGTAAAAATGTAGAGTAGAAAAATGCGGGCCCACTGATCTCAATTTCTGCGATGAAATTCGATTAAAATTTGAACCATTTTTTTGTTCGTTCATTGTTAAATGTTGTATGACATTTAACTATTTCTCTGCCACATAAAATATAATGTAAGTACGAGTCGTATAGAAACAAAGCCAAAAATCTAGATTTTTTTGAAAAATGAGATAAACAAAAAGAATAACACACAGAAAATGACACCCGTTGTTTTCATACCTCAAATTTCTATATCTCTTCTTGATTAAATCTTAGTTTACACCTTTCGCTGAATACAGAACATACACATTACGAGTTTAATAATTAGTATGAAACTGGCTAACCATGCTCTGCAAACATTTTTGGAAATGGCATCCCAGTTTCTGGAAAAAGTGGACGCGACCAGTCCGTAGTCCGTACTGGTAATTGGAAAGTTGTGGGCTTGATTCGTAGCGTAGCAGAAAAACGTTTTTTAAATTAATGTGCACTGTGCTAGGTACGAAAATTAAAATGATCCGAATGTTTGAATCTATTGACATTATGTATCCTTTATTGCAAAATTCTACCACCTTAATCCAAGACCCGTCATACTGCCTTACAGCAAATCACTGCATATGCATAAAAAAAATTGTGACGGATAGCCACCAGCAAATTTTCCAGGGTTCTTGAAGTGTGATTCACATAAAAATTTAAATAAATAAAAATTCACCGTATTTGGAAAGCATCTATCGTTTTTTTTTTCTTTTTTTTTCAAATCAAATCAAGTTAGTAAAAAGAACAAAAAAGAAAAACTTTTAATGCACATGATTTGACATAGACAATATTGTGACGTCATCTGGCCAGGTTACTAGGGCAAACAAAGGCTATCAAATATTTTGTAAATTTTAGTAAATTTTTGCAAATAGTTTGTACATATTTTGTTATTGACTGCTAAAGACGGCAGTCCCTTACACGGCAGACGTATGCTGGCAAGTTTGAAATTTTCAACGGGATATATTATCCCCGGTAGTCAACGGGTCAAGAATGAGTAAGTTGGATTTATTTGAACAGAAAATCATACGACCCATTGGCCCTGTTATTCGAGAACAGTACCCAAGTATAATATGTGGAAATTGAAACACGCTTTTGGGGCGTTATTTAAGTTTCCATACACTTTTTGTTAAACGTCATTGTTAAGTTTAAGTGTGAACTCTTTAAAGTATTGTCACAAAAATGTGTAGAAACTAAAACAGACTGTTGGGGCGTTGTTTGAGTTTTAATACACTTTATGGTAAGCATTATGATTCAGTTTAAATGTAAAGTTTTGTACAGAACTTGTTCAAGCAGTAAATGAAGTATGAAAAATCATAAAATTGCGGTAGGCAGACACAGACACTGAGTTAGTTTTTAAAGCGTTTTTTTTTTGCATGATTGAACATTATTTGAGCTGTCGCAGCAAAACGGTGAATGTCCTAAACCCTTAATGCACCAAAAAGTAATATTTAAATACAAATTTATGTATTAATACTCGTTGTTATGTACCTACCTAAGTTTATATTTTTTTTATGATTTATAATGAATTTTAACAGAGTTAATACACAAACTTAAATAAAGTTTTTAATGAGCATCCAGGCTGAACTGTGGATCTTTCTGACACATTCTATAATAATCTATAATCTAAGTTGAAAAGAGATTCGAAGTTCGAAAAAAACATTAGAAGTTAATATTAAATGCATGCTCACAAACAGGCACGAAGGTATAAGTTTGAGCTTACGATGCTGCATGTGTACGTACAAATCATAATCAAAGCATCAAATGAACAGAAGCCCTGCAACTTTTGCCGACCTGCCCTGAAACAGGGGTGACATTGGCAAAGTGAACCATTTTTTACAGCATGAAAGAATCGCATATTCACACAGGAACTATAAATAAAGATATGTGTATTTTATTCAATGATGGTTAGTGCATAGTTAAATGCCAGATTTTGGAGTAATCCTAAAATGACTACATATTTTTTGCAACTTAGATTACAGTCATATTTTACAGTTGCCACTTTGCCACCGACAGGTTGAAGGCTGAGTGGTGTTTTTTTTCATCGCTCTTGTGTAAGATTTTTGCGGTTGGCGAGATTATTAAATATGAACTGACCTATATTTTTTATTCGAATTCATAATGGACTAATGATAAGTGAGATTTGTATACACTTTTTTTCTTGTGTCGCTTTCTTCAAAACTCTCTGACGTATTTTAATGCGAAAAACATCACGAGACATGTGACGTCATATCTCACTTTTTTCAGAAAGGTCATATTAATTTATTTGAATGATTTTTTATTCCATTACAATAACACCGTATTATCAAAATTAAACAAAAAATATATTTACGAGTAAGCCGTTTAAAAAAACGTGAAGTGTTTACAAATAACGTAGTGATGAAATTTAATATTTTTTTTTTTTTTAAATCTTTGAATTGTTGTCATGTACACAGATCATAAATATTGCGTAAATACTCACCAATCGCGTAGAAGAAAAATAACTCGACACCTTTTAAAGGTAAAACAGAATAAGTGGCATATTAATCTGGCACGGGTTTCTCAGATGAATGCACCAATTTTTCTATTTTCTACGAGATAAAACAGTGCAAAAATGTGAGAATCCTGTACTTTCGAAGTTTTTCATGAGCAATTACTAATAATTACCTAATTCATTCACTGTGAGAAGTTACACCCAATAAAATCTGTCGGGGTTATGGCCGCGGGGGCTAAGAGGGTTGATCTTTCTAGCGTGTTTCGAATGGAACAACGTTGGTTCGATCCCCGTTTGGGTCACTTGACTTTAACTTTGACCCTGGTTCAACAGATCTTATTGGGTAATTATTATTTAATAATTCATTAAAAATAAACAATAATAAATTATTAAATGATGATATTAATACCTGTTTCTGGCCAGGCAGAATAGGTTGGTGAATTGCATGCCTCTTCACAAATCTATTAAAAAAAAAAAAAGTTTTATCCACGATTTAGTGAATCAGCACTTGTTCAATTTTACATTTAAGGTGACTATATGAAAGATACAACAGCACATAATATGGTGGGTGTGTTTTTTATTTCATACAGTTTTTCTTTTAAAGAATTTGTTATTGAATTAACGTAAATAATTCATAATTGTCACGAAACCTAATGGACTCCGACATAGACAATATTGTGACGTCCCCGGCTGGGCCCGCTTGTTGCAGCAGTCCCATGAAAGACTGCTCGCCGAAAAAAAGGAACCAAATCCAGAAATGTTCTGAGTCCATGCAGAGCCTCGGAAAGAAACAACTGAAGGAAGATAAGATGGTACTGAAAGTAATTTAAAGTATTTTATTACGTCTTCTTAAATTTATTAAAGTCTATTTATTGGTAAATCTAATAGACATTAAGGCCATTTACATTTATAATACACTATATTTAAAACATTAAATTATTGTCGGTCTTATGGCCGCGGGGATCAAGACTGGTTATTTGGAACAGGATAACGCTGGTTCGAATCCCGCGACGATAACTTTGACCCTGGTTCAACAGATGCCGTTGCATGCACACAAGCTTCAGCTTTCGCATGAAGACAACTGGCCAGGCAAAATAGGTTTGTGGATTGCATTCCTTTCCACAAATCTATTTAAAAAAAAAAAAAAAACTATCTACATACTGACAATTTTACTTTGCAAAATTGTTGCAACTTTTTTTAAATCTGTTGAACGACAAGAAATGGTGAAGGGTTTGTGTATTGACATTACGAAGATTAATTTTAAAGTAATAATGTATTTCCTTTAAAATGAATCTTTTTTCCTCGAGCGCTTTTGATGTTGACACATCATTATCATGAGGACATTATCAAAATGACAAGAGGTTGTTCTCTTGATAATGATGTAATCACATCGAAAGCGCTCGAGGAAATAAATCAAGTCATGAAGAAAAACTTACACTTAGTTGTATTTTATTTTTACATTATTAAATTTGTGCGTTTTTATCACCTGATTGAAAAATCGGCAATAAATTACAATACAATACGAGAATCTCATTTACAAGTTTATTAGATTTGTTCTTGTGAATATTGCCATTAAGTTTTACATTAAGTATTGCCATTTTGCTAAGGGTGGTCAGAATCTCTGTTCCTATGTATTCTCGCAAACCACTTTGAGATCGTTCACAACAATTCTTCCTTATTGTGCCTTCACTCTGTACATCCTATTCTTTCACAATTTCACTCATCCAATCAAGGCATATTTTTTAAGTCGTTATTTTGCCATTTCATCTGTAAACACAAAATATTAAAAAAAAAACTTTTGCGTGTTAATTATCGCTTATTTATTGTAGACCTTCCTTTATTTTCACTGTCACTTACTGTCGTCCATGTGACATGTCCGTTTATCCATGCATTAGTGTGGGTAACAATCTTTGTTCTTTGATTCTGCAGTCAACATGTTTTTCTTATGGCACATTTACATTTCACAGTCTTGGATGGTGCCCCCTCAGGTGTTAGACCACTCGGACGTCCCGGGATGCGGTGGGCAGACAACGTTGAAGCCGACGCTGAAGTTCTGGGAGTGAGGGGACCATGGAGGGAAGCAGCACAAGACAGAGAGTCCTGGAGGATTGTGGTGCGGGAGGCACCGAGCCTTCAAGGCTTATGAGCCGAAGAAAGTAAAGTAAGTACGTTTACATTCGGCCACTTCCACTGCCGCGAGTATGGGCGGAGTAAATGACCCGCTAGGTGAGGCGGAAGAGGAAGTGGAGAGTCAGACTAGCCAATGGCGCACTCGAATCGTTCCTTTGTCTACAACTGTTCACACACATGCCCTGCTCACTTCCCTTCTCACTTGCCTCCCGCTAGGAGCTGAATGCAAACGGGGTAATATAATCCTTTCCATTGCTCTGGCAACATCCTTTCCTCTACACCTTATTCTGAGTTCTCTAGTCATTTTTACGTTATTTTCTAAAATTTGTTGATGAACTAGATAAGTTTAGAAAACTCTGTCCTCCGTGTATCTCATGTAAGTGTGGAGGTTTGGATTTGAGGGTGGCGGAGGATGGAAGCTACTTGGTAACTGTCTCGGTTGATTCCATCTAGTTGGGTCCCCGGATCTTATCTGTAAAATATGGAAGCATGATTTAATAAGATCAACGCTTTGATATACAGCCCTGAGAATGATTTCTGCTCGTGAAAGCGAAACATCGGCAGATGGAAAAGTTGCGCATTTAACATGGTCTCACACGAAAAAATTCTGAAATAATTTATCATCTCATGCTGACCATGAAAGTGAAATTTTGAAACTTGAAACTTTAACTGTACTTTATCAATCGTTACGTTACTAAGTAATAGTTCGTACTAAAGGTTTTAGTGTAATTTAACTTACATGTACAGTATTTGCACTTGGTTTGGCGGGCTGCATTTGCGATTTGGCAAATAATACTGCATCGTGGATGGAGGGGAAAATTGTGAACTGAAGCTTCTCAGTCTCGGATTCTAGTTTATTGAATTTCTGTAAAATCTCCAAGATGGGACCTGCAAAAATAAAGAAATACAATATGAAGTTTACAAAGAAATGTGCCTATGTAAAAAGTATCAGGTACATGTAGGTACATAGGTAGGTAGTAGAAAAGAGTGATATGCTGATGGATGGAAACAACATTCATTCGGAGTCTATAATCTAATTTGAAAAGATATATAAACATTTAAAGCTCATATCAAATGTATGGCCACAAACATTCATAGCCTTTAATTCAAACGGGTAAGAAAATTGTAACAAAAAACCAACAACCAAATATTAGTTTTCCGTTCCCTAACAACTCGGACGGGGGACGACACAATTTTGTCAATGTGAATTCACTTGAAAGCCTCATTGTTGTACTGATATGTTGTTCTCTATTTACCATTGGCCCTGGATAGCAGCATCTTGATGCCCATTTGCTCCACTTCCCTCTAAATGTCTCATTTGTCATGTTGATATTACGCAGTTCTCTATTTACCATTGGCCCTGGAGAACAGCATCTTGATGCCCATCTGCTCCACTTCCCTGTAAATGCTGCGGATCATCCCAACACCACCGGTGTCCATATAGCACATCGCGGTAAGGTCCATTATTATGTACTTTATCTAAAAAGCGAACAATATATGTTTAAATAAATATGATACATAAATTACGATGACAGTTCAATTAAATTTCCTTAATTGATTTCAGTCATCGATATATTTCAGTCTAACATGAGAAGTTCCAAATTCAAATCTTTTAAAGACATCTAATTCAGTGTTGCCAGTTTAGAAAAAAACTAAATATCACCGTTAGGTAGTTTAAATACAAAAAATGTAATTTTATTTTTAATTTCATGAAAGATGTGATGTCGTTGGACCGGTTCGCTAGGAAAAAGGCAAACTAATATTTTCTTATTGGTTTTAAGGACGCTAGTCACACATATTGCGAAGTTGCCCCCCTGAGGAAAATTCATTTGGTTTTATCTTGATTTGAATTTAGAAAAAATGTTGCGAGTTCAAAAAAAAAACTTTTGTTTTTACGGTTAGGTATGGTCGAAAAATAAGAATAGGTATAAATTCAAACATGTTCCATTTCAATTTTTGTTGTGTTTTTTTTTAATATAAATTTTAAGTTAATACTTCCAACCATGGATTTATAGGAATGGATGGGGTGAGAAAACAATCCTTTGTGAATTAGAAATGCGCTACCCCACTCATCATACAAAAATCCGAATTCAGTCTATCCGTAACCTTCCAACTATTAACAGGTGTGTTTCCTAACTGGAAAGAAAAATCGTAAGAATGCCAAGCCATACAATTTCCAAATGCACAAACAATACGAGAAATTGTAATAAAAAATCTGGAGTAACTTTCACTCGTAATTACCAGTGAATATAAATATTTAAGTAAATTCAATTGATATTTTATCTGCCGATACCTTTAGCCACAAAACAATAGCCCCGCTGTCAAACCGTCGGCCATTTTTAGTGATAGAGATGTGATGATGATAAAATATAGTATCTGATACCGTCATGTGAGAACATTTTTTTTTTGTGAAATGTATGTATTTGAAGTGGTCTGTATTTCAAAATTCAAAATTTCAATTTCTATCCTACACTTTTTGTTTCATTTATCCTGTTATATTTCAATGAAATTTGATTTAAAAGAATATTTTTTTTCTTTGTCTTTTATAGATATTTCTCCTAACGTCATTGAAAAAACTTAAAATTAAAATAATGTAATTTAAATAATTTTCACAAGTAATTACGTAACATTAAGTAAAATATTTACGTTTATGGAACAGAAGCATTAAAAAGTATCAGATATTTTCAAAACCTTTGACAACACTAAATTATGTTGTCAAGGAAAATAACATCAACAATTCGTTGCTAAGTAACATTACCTGCTTACATAAATTAACGACGGAGTAGAGACACATAACGTGATAGAAAAGGACAACAACAAAAAACGTTTGTTGTGCGAGCGAGACAAAACAAGGGACAATGTCTGGCGAAATTAGATTTCAGTGACTGTATGGATCACAGTGTTTAGAACTAAATCAAATAAATAGCCTCTCCATTTAATAGAACTCGATGCTTCCAACTGAAGAAATGGCTACTTTATTTTCATAAATGCAAAATAATATTCCCATCGATATAAATAATATACTAGAATAAATATATAATAATACTATAATATTTTATTTAAATCAATGAATATTCCATAATATATTTTGTGTTTTGCTTGTTTTCGATTTGAATTTGGAACACAATATGTTGCCAGTTCAAAAAACTTACGTTTTAAAGTTATTCAGTGTTATTCATTAGATTCCGCCCATACCTGTTTAGTGCGAGATTTTGAGAAACCAATTTAAATCTGTACCAGCCCGCTAAACCAAAATAAATAAAAAGGTGATTCATTAGCGAAATACGTACATTTTTTTTTTGGTTTACCGAATCCTGCTTAAACAGACTTCCGGTAGCTTTTTCTGTATGAAAAAATACGAAATGCTCGACATTTATGTAGGTATTTTGGTGTCTATGAAATTTTTTGAGGTTTTTGTGGGTTTTTGACAACTTTCGGAGACGCTCGGAAGAATTCGGGTAAACGCCCCCTCCCTAATGTTTCTCGACACGCCAGCTGTCAAACTCATGTCGGCTGCGACTTCGAATGAACTAAAAATGGAAACAAGTATTTTTCAAAGCATGACTTCATTGTGGCTTCAGGTTTTGGCTGTAGGCATCACGAAGAAAATCTCAAAGATGGGCCTGCATACTTCATTTACAAGAAAAGTGACAGTTTTACAAAATTGGCGACTTGAAAAATAACACGACGCGGCATCTGTCACTTTTTTTCTTGTCACATCACAGTTTTATATTTGTTTCGTTGCTGCATGCCCTCAATTTGTTGTTATAGTGTAAAATTCTAATGTTTTAAAGTTACTGTAATTGCTGAAACTCTTATTTGATTCATAAATCTTTTATTCTGAAAGTTATCTCGTACATTACGATCAGCTGGGGAATGAGGAAGATCGCCATTTTGCGTATGTCGATCTAGTTTAGAACGAAATAAACCTACTCGGAGATGGTTTACAAATGTGATCATGTTTTGAAACACGTTTAGTGTTAAACTGAATTATAAAGTTTTTATGAATCACCTTTTTTGTAAATTGAGATTAAATCGAGAAATTAAACCAGATCTCTAAAGAAATCTGGTTTAAAAATTCTAATGCATAACACTGATTTAGATTAGGAAAAAACAAATTATTTTACCTAACCGTGTACAAAAATATTCATAACATTTAATAACATTTTAATCTACAAACCTTGTTAGAGTCTCCATTAGTGTATTCATGTGCGTTTTGTTCCTCAGCCATTTTCTTTGCTTTTTTCAGTGCTTTCAGTTCCGAGACAGATGGGAGACCGACCACTCTGAACATGCGCTCTTTGAAGCTGTTTTTACTGGCGAAATTAAGTCCTCCACAATAGTGGTATATCTTTATACCAGGAATCTCTGTAGCCTGAATAAAACAGAAAACAAACACGAATATAATTAAATTATTGACTTTTGTATAAAATAAATACATAGTATCCCAGCTTCCAAGGAGGCTGGGTTTCATCTCTTAGGAAGGCTGAGTAAACTTTTCCGGTAATTTTATTTTGGGTTTGAAATAAGCACCAAAACGCGAAATCATTTCTGCACGCAAGAACGAGCTATCGACCACGGTTTTTCGGATAGACGGATAGGCGGGGTTCGAACTTGTAATTGTTTAAATTATGCAAATTCGATTGCCAACGGTAAATGTTAAAATGTAAATTGAGTAAATTAGATACGACAACAACTATTTTCGCGACAGGTTGGGTACCTTGCTTATCATTTTTCATGCGCAACTCAATGCAACTAAGCTACTCATATGGAGCAACTTATTGCCGCGTTATTCCCGAAGGGTTCCGCATGTGGCGAGGTCATAAAGAGGAAATTAAAAAGAAAAGTACCGCTTTGTATCGTTTGTTGTCCAGGTATATCTCAGTGTTAGGGATGCACCCCAGCAGACAGGTGTATGGAGATTGCGCTTTGATGAACAGGGTTCCAATGCTTACAATGATGCCCACTAGCAGTCTGAAATTAAAAAAAAAATCGTTGTCAATAAAAATAAATCAAAGCGCAACAGGTCAAGACCGGTCCGTAGTGTAGTGGTAACGCTTTAGACTCGTAAATGGAAGGTTGCGAGTTAGAATTCCGGCGGAGCACAAAAAATATACTGTGTATATTTTCAAATATGCTCTCCGCTGCACGCTGGGTTGAAAAATTCATATGCCTTTAACAAATACCGGTCACTGAAGGACCATCCAGCCCCACAGCTCTTGCTTGAGAATTGGCGCTTTCTATAGCGACGATCAAGCTCGTAAAGGGCTTTTGAGGTGTGATTCACACAAAAACAGCGCTCACTAAAATAAATCATCCTAATAGTCCCCCTATATCCCCCTATAATATAAAATGCAACGGCCTCCCCATACAAAATAGTTGTGCGTTAATGGCATTCAAACTGAAGAACTCCTGAACAGATGCACGTCATATTCACAACAAATATTGTTCAGGACTTGGGATGTGCTTCCTCATCATTAGTAGATTTTAAATTGTTGTTTTTTAAATAAATAAACATGATCAATCACAACACCTTTTTATGTAAAACCTATGCGAGAAACAAAACTCATTTTGACATTCGAATTTCAAATAAATTGCCAGCACTTCAACATAGGCTTCAAAGTTGCCATCGTTGCCATTGCCAAGTCGATTCTTTTTCGGTTGAATTCCGTTGAGTACCTACCTATATTCTTTATTTATTTCAAAATTATACTTTAACCAGTTATAACATGTATTTTTTAGAAATAATGACGATCGATTAGGTCAACTTTTTATATGAAACCGTACTTATTGCGGCATTTAATTTTTTTAAAGTATTATTACAATATACAATCTAAGTTGCATGGACGCATTAACATTTATAATTCATATTCAATGCACTCCTCTTCGGAGACACGAGTGAGTTTGCGCTTACAAATGCTGCATGTGTATTTACTTCCCCCTTATTCATAAAAAGGTTTTAATTTTTAAACCAGTATAAAGTCAGTTTTCCCATACTAATAAGCTGGTTTATCTCTGGTTTTGGGTTCAACCAATCTAATGAATAAGGCCGAAAAATTTCAGCCTCTCATGACCATAAGCCCTGCAACTTTTGCTGACCTTTTCAGAAACAGGGGACACATTTGTTAAGTGAACCCATTTATGCTCATACTAACCCTTAAGTCAAGGAATTTGAGTTTGAAAAATCCTTAAACAACGGTAATCTTAATTTATAATCTAAAGTTGCAAAAAAAGTTATTTGATGATTCAAATTGAATGCACGCCCACAAACTGGCAAATGTCATTTCACGCTAACATATAGTTGTGGCGCTTGATTTTTTTTAAATATTAGAAAATATAATCTAAGTTGCACAGATACAATAACTTTTATAATTCATATTCAATGCATGCCCCCCTGGAGACACGAGTGGGTACGCGCTTATTAATGCTGCATGTGAACTTACAAATTAAAATTAAGGCCTCTAATGAACATAAGCCCTGCAACTTTGGCCAACCTTTTCAAAAACAGGGGGAACATTTGTCAAGTGAACCATTTTTTTCGATATGGGTATTCAAGCTCATACTTACCTATCCGTCAAGGATTTGAGTTTGAAAAATCCTTCAACAACGTTAAATTTAATTTATAATCTAAAGTTGCAAAAAAAGTTATTTGATGATTCAAATTGAATGCACGCCCACAAACTGGCAAATGTCATTTCACGCTAACATATAGTTGTGGCGCTTGATTTTTTTTAATATTAGAATATATAATCTAAGTTGCACAGATACAATAACTTTAATAATTCATATTCGAGACACGAGTGGGTTCGCACTTATAAATGCTGCATGTTAACTTACAAATTAAAATTAAGGCCTCTAATGAACATAAGCCCTGCAACTTTTGCCAACCTTTTCAAAAACAGGGGAAACATTTGTCAAGTGAACCATTTTTTGCGATATGGGTATTCAGGCTCATACTTACCTATAAGTAGGGACTGGAAAATAGTGGTGTTATTTTTTAGGAAATTCGCGTTATTTTTTTGTGAAATTCGCGTTATTTTTGATCAAAAACAGGGAAATTCGCGTTATTTTTCATGATAAACGGGGAGATTCGGTGTAATTTTTAGGGTTGATTAGATCAAAATAAAGGTTTATATAATTGCAAAACAAAATATATTACTAATATTTACAATTTATTATGTAAACAACAAAATGTACCTTCAAAAATAATGAATAAACAAAATCTGAATCAATACGAGTATCTGCAACCGAAGATGGTGGAAGTACCCACCGAAAACGTTTTTGCAATAAAAAATACTCAAGTGGTACAAAACAATGTTTTTTAATTTTAGTTTCTTAAAAAAAAATTTTTTTTTTTTTAAATAATCTTTTTTTACAAAAAACCATTGATTGAAAAAAGTATTAATATTTCAATGACACTCCGAATACCCTGCAAATATCCTTTTAAAATATTCAATTTTTGTGCATTTAGTCTCTAGATGAGGGTTATCTCATTTTTCAAGGGATGTTGGCTTTTATGAAAGCTTCAAGTTGTGCTCTTGGCTAATCCAGCAACAGCTTCACTCCTTGAAGTATTTTCCTTCATTGATGTCACGATTCAAGTCTGCTTGGATGATCCAGGACAGTTCTGCTTATCATTATTTTTTTTTAATAAAATAGATTTGTGAATAGGAATGAAATTCACCAACTACTCTGCCTGGCCAGATACAGTTATTAATATCATTAATTAATAATTCATTATTGTTTATTTTAATGAATTATTCATTTTTAATTACCCAATTACATCTGTTGAACCAGGGTCAAATTTATGGTCAAATGACCCAGGTGGGGATCGAACCCCGCGTCTAGCGTTCTAGCGTGTTTAAACGTTGAAAGAGACCAATTTTCCTGTGCTTTGCACCTTGCAAAGGGTTTTCGCAGGATTTTTTTCTTTCCCACAAAATCGTTGCGTTGCAAAAGCGATACATGACAACTTAATTCGCACAATTTCTACCAAAAGTACGAAAATTCGCGATATTTACGTAAAACCTGAAATTTCGCGTTATTCGCGTAAAAACATCAAAATTCGCGAATAAATTCGTTTTATCGCAATCGCGAAATTTTCCAGTCCCTACCTATAAGTCAAGGATTTGAGTTTGAAAAATCCTTCAACAACGTTAAATTTAATTTATAATCTAAAGTTGCAAAAAAAGTTATTTGATGATTCAAATTGAATGCACGCCCACAAACTGGCAAATGTCATTTCGCGCTAACATATAGTTGTGGCGCTTGATTTTTTTTAAATATTAGAATATATAATCTAAGTTGCACAGATACAATAACTTTTATAATTCATATTCAATGCATGCCCCCCTGGAGACATGAGTGGGTTCGCGCTTATAAATGCTGCATGTTAACTTACAAATTAAAATTAAGGCCTCTAATGAACATAAGCCCTGCAACTTTTGCCAACCTTTTCAAAAACAGGGGAAACATTTGTCAAGTGAACCATTTTTTGCGATATGGGTATTCAAGCTCATACTTACCTATCCGTCAAGGATTTGAGTTTAAAAAATCCTTCAACAATGTTAAATTTAATTTATAATCTAAAGTTGCAAAAAAAGTTATTTGATGATTCAAATTGAATGCACGCCCACAAACTGGCAAATGTCATTTCACGCTAACATTTAATTGTGGCACTTGATGTTTTTAATTTTAGAATATAAATCTAAGTTGCATACATACATTTTATAATTCATATTGAATGCATGCCCCCAAGCAGACATGAGTGAGTTTGCGCTTACAAACGCTGCATGTGTAATTACAAATAAAAATTTCAGCCTCTCTTGACCATAAGCCCTGCAATTTTGCCGACCTTTTCAGGAACAGAGAAACATTCGTTCAGTGAACATTTTTTTAGGTATGGGAGGTCAGCCTCATACCTCATGCTTCATACAAGATACTCAGAACATGAAAGAACTAAATAACCCTTTTACCGCAATTTTTTTTTCATATTACTTCTTAAAGCATTTAATTACTATGAAGGAGGTGTGAGGAAAAATTATTGCGAAGCCAGACTTACACTGCCCGAAGGGCCTAGCAGACAACCGTGCGCAGCACGGTCAGTCTGCTAGTATTATTATATTTATGTTTCTAAAAAATAATGAATTGATAAATATAACAGTTTTTATGACTATTGTTGAATGTCTTTATCTATCAATATAATATATAAAGAGGGCATTATGCACGTGCCGTGGAACATAATTATTGGTAGGTATCCAATGAAAAACGAGATCTAAAATTGCAACTATTTTGTTTGTTAGTTCTTGTTTATGTTTGCCTGGTATCTGATTAAAACAAGTAGGTACGCTGAGTATGAAATATACTAGTTTATACTCACAAGCTCTAGGGACTAAAAAATGTATCGATGGAGGTTCACGTTGCTATTTACGCTTACTGGAGGCGCTTTTAAATCTTATCCATACATACTGAAATTCAATAGCGCGTCCAGTGAGCGCAAATGGAAAAACGAACTTCTCTACATTTTTTATTCCCCATGACGTGTGCCCGTAATTAACATAAGGTAGTTTTTTTAATGCTAGGTGTAAGCAACTCGGCTTACTACTAATAAGTTATCTTAGGGCGTAGTCTTTATGACACGCCAAACAGCTCTGATGCTCCGTCTATTTCTTTAATGCTCTTTAATCTATGTTGATCGACGATAATATTTTCTATCTATAATGTAAGCTCCAAAGATATTTTTAATTTAAAATTCATATTAAATGCATTCCCAGAAGTAGGCACGTATAAGCGCGAGCTCCATATCTCCAAACCATCTAAACAAACTTCTTTAATATTATTAACTTTTACCTTTCTCTTACGTCACATTCTTCTCTTACAAAATCAGTCCTCATCCAATCACTCAGTTTTTTCCTAGTCATACTTCTTGATAGGCCATTTCCACTGTATTTTGCTTACCCAATATCGATATTAACACCGACAACCAGTACAAAAGTCAGAATCCAAACAAATCCATCCAGCTTACTAAGCTTCCAATATCTGAAACAAAAAATATTTTTGTTTAACCAAGTCGGAGCTTTTTTGCTTCATTGGTGGGATACCTAAATCACAGATGTAAGTCTAAATGAAAGTCCGATGGTGTCAAACACGATTTCCTATTTTCTTATAGTTGCTGATGGAATTTTGTTGAAAATGAAAATGCTGTTTCTGGAGCTATTTTTATGGTCTTACCTGATGACGTCCTTGCCCTGGAAGAGCAGGTTCTTGAGGGCGACGATGATGACTGAGGCCAGGATGGAACGCGGTAGAGGTTCGAAAAATGGACCTATCCACAGCATCACGCAGATGAACAGACCGCAAGAGACCATGCTTGTTATCTGGGTCCTGCCTCCAGTCTGTAAAATGCATAAAAAAATATTGTTACGAGTGAATAAGTTTATGTCTGTGCATGTACTTACGATTGTGTGTCCATGTGTTTTTGCGTGTATATGTGTGTACAGTTTTTGATAGTTGTACTTACTCATATTTGCTGGAAGCTTCTGTTCGAGACAATTCTTTTATGGTCTGGTATATGCAAGAATAAGCTCTAGTCATTCTATAAATACGGACTACGGTGCTTTTCAGAAGTCAGTACTCCATTAATTCCCAAGCCGTATAGCATTCGCCGTATACAAGCTGGTCTACAATACTCGAGCAAGCTTAAGAAAAAATATTTATAAAATAAGTTAAGTAATATTTACTTGTATCTGTATGTAGTTGTCATAAAATAAATGGGACATGATAATGCTAATAAAGAGATACACAAGTGAGTGTCTTGGGATAGAAAATAAAATAAAATCTTTAATGATTAATGTATTTTTCTATTTAATATGCACTTAAAACATTTAAAAAAAACATTATTTTTAAAGATAAAAAAGTACTCATATAAGTAAATAATTGTAAGGAATGATAAAGATATTCTTCATTAAATAAATAAATAAAATATAAATTAATCTGGTAAAATTGCATCGTATAGAACCTAAGTCGGCGATCTAGGATTCTCGAAAATTAGATAAAAATCCGATATTTACGCCTTTGACTCTAAGACTCAACTGAAAAAAACACGCTACTTATGTATAGTGTAACCTTTTGTCGCGTTTCCCCCGAAAGGTTCGCATGTGGCGGGTAGAATTTTTTTTACAGGTAAGGAAGCTGACCTTACGCCAACTACTTCCAGTTGGAACGGGGGCTGCGCAGCTCCCGAGGGCGCTGGTACTCATTTCTAGTGAAGTTTCAGCCTTGCCGGTATTTTATATTTGTGTTTGACATAAACACCGAAACAGGAAATCATATCGGGATTGGAACCCGGAATCTCGGCATGGAATTCAAACGCTTTACCAACTGAGCTATGGACCGGACTTTATGAGCGCACAAATCTGAAAATAGAATTTTCTTCTCGGTGGGAAAGCGTCACACATGAGGCTCAAGTCTTTAGTAACCAGTAATTAAATATGTATTTGCGTTTTCTCTAGCAACCCGGCAGTGTGACGTCACATTTTTGGTTGTCCATGGAATTTGTGCCGAGTTCATGATCAGTTAAATTCTACTTACTGTGTACTGAATCGATGATCGGGAGAGACTGGCACAAACAGGGACACAAGTGAAGAAAGAGGCAAACACGTTCCCGAGTCCCTGAAAATATATCAGAAATAAATTCGTTGTATACAAGGAGTATGTAGGGCAAGGAGTATTATGACCAGTCCGTAATAATAATAATATTAGGATGATTTATTTGGTGAGCGCGGTTTTTGTGTGTATCACACCTCAAGTCTAGCGGCAACGCTTCGGACTCGTAAATGAAAGATCGTGGGTGCGAATCCCGGCAGAGTGCAAAAATTTGATCATTTGTATCTTCAAATCGACTGCTCCAAGGAAGAAGTAAAGTAAGTCCGAAATTTAGGTTTTTGTCTCATTTCCATTTCTGAAGGTAAAAAATCATTATCTTCATTCCAAGATGACAGCCGTGTCTCTATCTCTTTTAAATTCGTTAATAAATGAATGTAAAAAATAGTTTATGCATTGTAACTCCATGGAATAAATAACATTCAATTGGCTTTCCTGCAAAACTATCTTTTTTGACTTAGTGCTGTCTTCCTTGGAGCAGTCGAAATATGCTCTTCGCTGGGTTGAAAAAATCATTTACCTTTACCAAACAACGGTAAGCATAGGTCCATCCAGCCTTACAGCAATTGGGTCGTACTTGAGAATTGACGCTTTCTTTAGCGACGAACAAGCTCGCAGAGGACTCTTGAGGTGTGATTCACACAAAAACAGTGCTCACCAAATAAATCATCCTAGTATTATTATTTTAAATTTGATTCTTGAAAGACTTACCATAGCTAAGAGTTCCTGGTTGGCATCGATTTCGTACTTTTCCTTCGTGGCAAATATCAATGCCATCGACATGGTGATGGTGTACGATACCAGGGTTATAGCGAAGCTATCAAAAGCCACTGTCGTTAGGAGCTCCATGGGCGGTACCTTTGGGTATGGCAACCTGCAACAGAAATAAAAATTAAATCCAACTATAACACCAACCCACCTTATTCATAAAAAGGTTTTCATTTTAAAACTAGTATAAAGGCGGTTTTCCCATACTAATAAGCTGGTTTAACTCTAGTTTTGGGTTCAACTAATCTAATGAATAAGGTCGATGAAGTTTGACCCTATGCTATTGCATTGATTAAAAAAAACAAAGATTTTTGTGCAAAAAAAAAGACTATCTTTTATCTAAGTTGTAAATTAATATAAACAGTTAAGATTCATATTTGATGCAATAAAAAACAAATGTCGAATAGACATGAAACCTGCAACTCTTGCCATTCTTTCCTGAAACAAGGTTACATTAGCAAAAGTGAACCATTTTAGTATGGGTAGTCAAACTAATACCAACGTATAAGCCAAGAAACGTAAGCTGTCATTCCTCAAAATTCATAATCTGAATGATGTATAATAATAATAATAATAATCTAAGTTGCAAGGATATATTCATTCAAAGCTCTCAGATGTATGCCCACAAACAAACACGTGTAGTTCGCGCTTACAAATGCTGATTGTGTACTTACAAATAAAATACAAACCTCGAGCCCTGCAACAATGAACTCGAGCCCTGCAACTCTTGCCGACATTCCCTGAAGCAGGGGTGACATTGGCAATGTGAACCATTTTTTACAGTATGGGTGGTCAGCCTCATACCAACCTATAATTAAGTCAATACTCCTCATATATGCCCGTAAGTAGACAAGTATGCGTGCTATAATAATATTTTTATCTTTGCAACGTTGCAAATGGACATAATATCTACGGCTCTTGCCACTTTTCCCTAAAATGGGTGTGGCGTTGGTAAAAATGTACCATTTTTAACAGTGGGGGGGGGGTTGAACTGACACTTACCTTATAAAGTGAGGAATCAAGAATTTGATGATTGAAAAGTTGGCATACGAACCCTGTGGGAATATCTCCGACCAACTGTACTCCGTATAGTCCCTTCAGATCACAGTATTTGCTGACCAAAGTTCCCGTGATGACCACTATGAGCTCGATGGGTATTGGAATCTTGCTCACCCTGCTGACTATGGGCTACGAACAAATTTCAGAGCTAAAATCTTATTCATAAACAATGCTATGAGAAACAAAAATGCTCAAATAAAACAAACCTTTATATTTGTGATAAAAAAAATCAGAATTAAAATTCCAATAAACTTTAAAATATTATATATTAAAAGCGTCACTTTAACTTATAAAAGTACATGTAAAAAACATTTTTTTTTTGTGTCACTTAAAAGCTTAACTTGTCAACTAAGTTAGACTAAAATAAGTGTGTATTGTTGCAAACACAGAATAAATAAACAAGCTATAAAAAAAACGTTGGTTATCTTTTCAGGATGTAGACTTTGATAAAAATTATATTTATAATTTTTCAAAGCATTGCCTTTGGATTGGGGTAGTAGAAATATATTATCGTATGTTTATTAATTTATCATAGAATTTAAAAAGACTTCTCGTTCTTACCTTTAAAAGTTCGTTATTCATAGACATCACTGTGATTGAAATGAAGGATATAATTATTGCAGCCATGTTCGCATGAGGTAACTGAAGGCACACATTGTATATCGTCTGAAAAATAAGAAATTCTAAGTAGTGTACTCGACTAGCAGTAGGATATGAACAGTTTTCCCCATATTTACGTCCAAAATTTTCATTCACAACAACAGCTGATCCATACATTTTCAACAATCTGATCAAGCCATATTTTTTGTCGGTCTTTCTGATTATCTTTTTCCTTTTGTTCAATAATTACCAGAACAATCTCGTGGTTCCCTCGTATCTTTGGTATTGTCACGCCAAAAACGTCTTTCAGCTGAGACGTCATAACGAGCACAGTCGTTCCCGTGATGAAGCCACTGACCAGAGGTTCACTAAGCAGAGAGGACAGCACTCCGAGTCTGAAGATCCACATGACGAACTGAAAACATAAAAAAGAAAAAAAAATAGATTTTATAATGAGATAAATGTATCGATCCAAAAGAAGTTATTTTGTGTATTTGCATCTAACTACATATTTTTTACGTCTTAGATTAAAGCATAAAATGCGGCCGTTGATTCTGTACAACTCTAATAGGTAACTTGAGAATATTTCTTTTAAAGGTTAATTTTATTGTTACATTGTATTTCATATATTCTATATTTTATTTCTTAAATTGTATAATGACAATTATATTTCTTGTTCCTTGAATCATAGGCTGGTATAAAGCTGACCACCCAAATTATAAATATTACCTATAATAATAATATTAGGATGATTTATTTGGTGAGCGCTGCTTTTGTGTAAATCACACCTCAAAAGCCCTCTGCCATAGTTAGTGACAATTCTTACAGTTGCTGTAAAGCCGGATGGACCTTTGGTGACCAGTATTTTTTAAAGGTATGTGTATCTTTCAACCCAGCCAAGAGTGTATTTGAAAATATAAATGGTATATTTTTGTGCTCCCCCGGGATTCAATGATGATGAGTTGATGACTTCTTTCTAGCGCCGTTTCGTGATAGTCACACCAAGGGCGCTTCAAGCCTACAACTTCCAAACACGGGTCCGAAGAGTTACGACTAGACTACAGACCAGTCCATTCAATTTGCCAATGCAACCCTTGTTTCAGATTAGAGCGGCAAGAGTTTGTTCACTTGACATTTGGGTTTTAAGAACTTCAACTATAGTCTGACTCTCACACCGTTAATTATGTTGTTTATTTGGATAGGCATTATGTGTTGTGACTCACTTGGAAAATCCCGACCAAGAAGCAAACTGCCGTCGCCACTTCCATAACTGCGTAGTGGGGAACCCCCTCTGGTAGGCCATCTGCAAATAACAGTTGAAGAAACATACTAAAAATTTTATGAAATAATAACGTAACTTATTCAGAGGAAATGTGAAAGGGAAAAGAGGAAAAAGAATAACGATAAAGGGAAAAGAGAAATAGGAAGACCGGGAAGAGTATGGCTGGCATATTGAAATTATGAAAGAATGGGATACACAAGGCGAATGTAAAAGAAGGAAATGTATGAAAAGGGTGATGGATATGAATGAATTGAAAGATATATGTAAGGATAGTAATTATTTAGTAAATAACAAATATTTCACTAACCTTCTATTAATGTGCCATTCGGGAAATGTGGTAGATCAATATCAGAGTATTTCAGTATGGCCTGTAAAAAATAATAATATTGTTATGATTTGACTTGGGATTCTTTTAATTAAATTGGAATTTAAATTTATTTCACAAGATTTATTTTTCACAATATATGTTACAATGTACTGTTCACTCTTTAATTTCGGCTTACAGGTCTTTGCGTTACAATGTTTAAAGCGACTCTGTCCTTCCTACAGTATCTTTGCTCGTATTTATATGGGCGGAAGAGACGATTCTTGCATGTTCTCAAACATGGTAGATACTTTCATAATGGATGATACTAGAGCATTGTTCTGCACTATATCAGAGACGTCACACACACAAACACCTATCAGCGTGCCTAGGCTCACGTACAAAGAATCCATAGTTTGTAACAATCCTCCACCTGACGCCACTGGAACGTTTTAGTACATAACGGGGTGCACTCGAACTTTGGTGCGGGTGCGTGAAGGATCTAGGTAAGTAAAACAGAACTCTAGTATGTACCTTAGTATTACGTCCCCGCAGTGCTTGTTTGGCTTATCTATCATTTGATTCGAAGATGACCTTCAGCGACATTGTCTTAAGAATCACATTTTACACAATCTGAGCTAAGAAAAATACGTAAAACACAATAATGTTTACGATAATGTGAGAGTTGTTTAAAATACTTTATAAAAATCCAGTTTTCATAAGATGCATTGGTCCAGTAAACATACAACATTGCTCATGTGATATTCTTGGACCGGTCCGTAGTCCGTAGTGGCAACACTTTGGACTCGTAAATGGATGGTTGTGGATTCGGATCCCGGCGGAGCACAAAAATATACCATTTACTAGGGGCGTTGCCCCTGGCTGCTACGCAGCCCAACCCCTTAACATTTGGTGAATGTGTATATTGCGCATAGTTTCCTCGCGTTAAAATTCGGAAAACATGTAAAATAAAAACATGCAGCCTTTGTAAAAGAAAATCGACCACCCATAGTTTAAAAAATGGTTCACTTTGAAGATTTCAGCTGTGTTTCAGGGAAGATTGGCAAGAGTTGCAGGGCTTATATTAATTTGAGATTGGGTTTTTATGTTGTAAGTCAACATGCATTATGTGTAAGCGTGAACTTATAAATGTCTGCTTGTGGGAATGCATTTAATATGAATCTCGATTGGTATGTATCTTTGCAACTTAGATTATAGAACTTAACAAAATAATTTCCTTGACTTATAGGTTAGTATGTGGCTGACCACCCATACTGTAAGAATGGTTTACCATGAAAATTTTATCTCTGTTTGAGGAAAAGTCGGCAAGAGTTGCAGGGCTTATGTTCATTTGAGATTAGTTTTTTATTTTATAAGTCCACATGGGGCATTTGTAAGCGCGAACTTATACCTGTCTGCTTGTGGGAATGCATTTAATATGAATCTCAAATGGTATGTATCTTTGCAACTTAGATTATAGAACTTAATAAAATAATTTCCTTGACTTATAGGTTAGTATGTGGCTGACCACCCATACTGTAAGAATGGTTTACAATGAAAATTTTATCTCTGTTTGAGGAAAAGTCGGCAAGAGTTGCAGGGCTTATGTTCATTTGAGATTAGTTTTTTATTTTATAAGTCCACATGGGGCATTTGTAAGCGCGAACTTATACCTGTCTGCTTGTGGGAATGCATTTAATATGAATCTCAAATGGTATGTATCTTTGCAACTTAGATTAAAGAACTAAACAAAATAATTTCCTTGACTAAAAGGTTAGTATGTGGCTGACCACCCATACTGTAAGCAATGGTTCACCATGCAAATTTTATCTCTGTTTGAGGAAAAGTCGGCAAGAGTTGCAGGGCTTATGTTCATTTGAGATTAGTTTTTTATTTTATAAGTCCACATGGGGCATTTGTAAGCGCGAACTTATACCTGTCTGCTAGTGGGAATGCATTTTATATGAATCTCAAATGGTATGTATCTTGCAACTTAGATTAATGAACTAAACAAAATAATTTCCTTGACTAAAAGGTTAGTATGTGGCTGACCACCCATACTGTAAGCAATGGTTCACAATGCAAATTTTATCTCTGTTTGAGGAAAAGTCGGCAAGAGTTGCAGGGCTTATGTTCATTTGAGATTAGTTTTTTATTTTATAAGTCCACATGGGGCATTTGTAAGCGCGAACTTATACCTGTCTGCTAGTGGGAATGCATTTAATATGAATCTCAAATGGTATGTATCTTGCAACTTAGATTAATGAACTAAACAAAATAATTTCCTTGACTAAAAGGTTAGTATGTGGCTGACCA
Organism: Agapetus fuscipes; assembly: GCA_951799405.1. Classification (NCBI taxonomy): domain Eukaryota; kingdom Metazoa; phylum Arthropoda; class Insecta; order Trichoptera; family Glossosomatidae; genus Agapetus; species Agapetus fuscipes. The sequence goes on from OX637344.1 coordinate 10,645,928, forward strand.
CCCATACTGTAAGCAATGGTTCACAATGCAAATTTTATCTCTGTTTGAGGAAAAGTCGGCAAGAGTTGCAGGGCTTATGTTCATTTGAGATTAGTTTTTTTTATTTTGCAAGTCCACATTGGGCATTTGTAAGCGTGAACTTGTACCTGTCTGCTTGTGGGAATGCATTTTATATGAATCTCAAATGGTATGTATCTTTGCAACTTAGATTATAGAACTAAACAAAATAATTTCCTTGACTAAAAGGTTAGTATGTGGCTGACCACCCATACTGTAAGCAATGGTTTACCATGCAAATTTTATCTCTGTTTGAGGAAAAGTCGGCAAAAGTTGCAGGGCTTATGTTCATTTGAGATTAGTTTTTTTATTTTGCAAGTCCACATTGGGCATTTGTAAGCGTGAACTTGTACCTGTCTGCTTGTGGGAATGCATTTAATATGAATCTCAAATGGTATGTATCTTTGCAACTTAGATTATAGAACTTAATAAAATAATTTCCTTGACTTATAGGTTAGTATGTGGCTGACCACCCATACTGTAAGATTGTTTTACAATGAAAATTTTATCTCTGTTTGAGGAAAAGTCGGCAAGAGTTGCAGGGATTATGTTCATTTAAGATTAGTTTTTTATTTTATAAGTCCACATGGGGCATTTGTAAGCGCGAACTTATACCTGTCTGCTTGTGGGAATGCATTTAATATGAATCTCAAATGGTATGTATCTTGCAACTTAGATTAATGAACTAAACAAAATAATTTCCTTGACTAAAAGGTTAGTATGTGGCTGACCACCCATACTGTAAGCAATGGTTCACAATGCAAATTTTATCTCTGTTTGAGGAAAAGTCGGCAAGAGTTGCAGGGCTTATGTTCATTTGAGATTAGTTTTTTATTTTATAAGTCCACATGGGGCATTTGTAAGCGCGAACTTATACCTGTCTGCTAGTGGGAATGCATTTAATATGAATCTCAAATGGTATGTATCTTGCAACTTAGATTAATGAACTAAACAAAATAATTTCCTTGACTTAAAGGTTAGTATGTGGCTGACCACCCATACTGTAAGCAATGGTTCACAATGCAAATTTTATCTCTGTTTGAGGAAAAGTCGGCAAGAGTTGCAGGGCTTATGTTCATTTGAGATTAGTTTTTTTTATTTTGCAAGTCCACATTGGGCATTTGTAAGCGTGAACTTGTACCTGTCTGCTTGTGGGAATGCATTTTATATGAATCTCAAATGGTATGTATCTTTGCAACTTAGATTATAGAACTAAACAAAATAATTTCCTTGACTTATAGGTTAGTATGTGGCTGACCACCCATACTGTAAGCAATGGTTTACCATGCAAATTTTATCTCTGTTTGAGGAAAAGTCGGCAAAAGTTGCAGGGCTTATGTTCATTTGAGATTAGTTTTTTTATTTTGCAAGTCCACATTGGGCATTTGTAAGCGTGAACTTGTACCTGTCTGCTTGTGGGAATGCATTTAATATGAATCTCAAATGGTATGTATCTTTGCAACTTAGATTATAGAACTTAATAAAATAATTTCCTTGACTTATAGGTTAGTATGTGGCTGACCACCCATACTGTAAGATTGTTTTACAATGAAAATTTTATCTCTGTTTGAGGAAAAGTCGGCAAGAGTTGCAGGGATTATGTTCATTTAAGATTAGTTTTTTATTTTATAAGTCCACATGGGGCATTTGTAAGCGCGAACTTATACCTGTCTGCTTGTGGGAATGCATTTAATATGAATCTCAAATGGTATGTATCTTTGCAACTTAGATTAATGAACTAAACAAATTAATTTCCTTGACTAAAAGGTTAGTATGTGGCTGACCACCCATACTGTAAGCAATGGTTCACAATGCAAATTTTATCTCTGTTTGAGGAAAAGTCGGCAAGAGTTGCAGGGCTTATGTTCATTTGAGATTAGTTTTTTTTATTTTGCAATTCCACATTGGGCATTTGTAAGCGTGAACTTGTACCTGTCTGCTTGTGGGAATGCATTTAATATGAATCTCAAATGGTATGTATCTTTGCAACTTAGATTATAGAACTAAACAAAATAATTTCCTTGACTAAAAGGTTAGTATGTGGCTGACCACCCATACTGTAAGCAATGGTTTACCATGCAAATTTTATCTCTGTTTGAGGAAAAGTCGGCAAAAGTTGCAGGGCTTATGTTCATTTGAGATTAGTTTTTTTATTTTGCACGTCCACATTGGGCATTTGTAAGCGTGAACTTGTACCTGTCTGCGTGTGGGAATGCATTTAATATGAATCTTAAATGGTATGTATCTTTGCAACTTAGATTATGTAAAGAAATACACAAAATAATTTTCTTGACTTATAGGTTGGTATGAGGCTGACCACCCATACTTTAAAAAATGGTTTACTTTGCAAATTCACCTTTGTTTCAGGGAAGGTTGGCAAGAGTTGCAGGGCTTATGTTCATTTGGAATGGGCTGTTATGTCGTAAGTACACATGCAGCATATGTAAGCGGGAACTTATACATATCTGCTTGTGGGAATGCATTTAATATAAATCTTAAATGATATATATCTTTGCAGCTTAGATTAGATTAGATTAGAACTTATACATGTCTGCTCGTAAGAATGCATGTAATATGAATCTCAAATGTTATATATGTTTGCAACTTAGATTACAGATTGAAATCCATTTTTATTTGGCTTTTTTTTTATTTTTAATTTGCATGAAATAAAAGAAAATGTAAAAAAAACTTTTACGTTTTGCCGCTAGATGTCAATATTGTTCCATACATTTTTAGTATGAACAAACAGATTAATTCCTAAAAGTTTTCATACATTTGTAAACACACACGCGTAAGCTCGCCGCATTGCAGCATATATACAAAAATTAATTTGCTATAGAGCATGAATGTGTTTCATCTGCTGTGATGGCATTGATTTTGAAAATCGAAACTCGACGACGAATGACGACGACGAAGGGTAATATAATAAAGGATATTTCGAATGTGCTCTCCGCTGGGTTGAAAAATTCATAAACCTTTACCAATGACCGGTCACCAAAGGTCCATCCAGCCTTACAGCAACTGGGTCTTGCTTGAGTATTGGCGCTTTGTAGCGACGACCAAGCTCGTACACCTCTGCGGCACTACAACAAGTGTCATAGACCCCTAGAGTCTTTAGAATCTAGGGAGTCTCCCGCACAGGATTTCTTAAAAAAAAAAAAAAAATTATCTCTGATGGACATACGACAAACAAGCACTAAGGGCGCAAATTTAGTTTTAAAAAAAAAAGAGTTTTTGCTTGGAACAGATGTACGATTTACCTTTCCAGTCATCAGGCAGGCCACTGCGAAGGTTCCCATGGAGATGTGCCGTGAAGTCCCCAGGAAGCAGTAGACTATCACGGGGAAGAAGGCCATGTAGAGACCCACCACGGGAGGAACACTGGCCAGCAGAGCGTACGCCATACCTGATAAGAAGAGATCCGGATGAAGAAGTCTTATCAATTTTTAGTTTACCCCTTCTTCTTAATCTTGTTTCTCTTTGCTGAGGGTTGTGGCCCTTGTGAAAGCAACCACTCTTCTCCAGTTCTCTCTTGACTGGGCTGCCTGTAGCACTCTAATCACCGAGGAGAATGCTGCAGTCTTCACTAGACCGGTCCATCGTGTGGAGGATCTTCCTCTTCCTCTCTTCCCCTCCAAGCCACCGATTACAAGCAGTCGTTCCAGACTACCCTCATAGTCACGGACAACATGTTTGAAGAATTGAAGAATACTGCGTTTACATATATCGGCCAGAGTCAAGCTGTAAAAACGTGTACCCTTACTTTAAATAAAAAACCAGAGACATCTAGCACCAGATGGACGAAGATTTTTGTATCTTAAAATTCAATGTGATGTCAAAACTTCGTTAGGTACTTTTTTTTATACATAAATCTGTTGATTTATAATTGCGGTTGAAAAGCCATTTATTGTTCATGGTGACGAAACAATGTTAAACAATTTATGGTTTATGTATTACTCGTAGCACTGCAAAAAAACTGTTATTCTTATTTGTTACCTATACAGTTTATGTTCACAATTTGTAAAAAAAAAAATCAAACGTTTTAGATCCTTAGACCATCTATAACCAAAGTTGCAGATATATGTTGACTTTAAAGGCTCATATTTAATGCATGCTCACAAGCAGGCACATGTAAAATCGCGCTGACACGTGCTGCATGTGTACAAACCAAAACTCATGCGAAAATAAACTTTGTTACTCTATCGCCGTTCTCTGAACTGGGTGGCATTGTCAAAAGTGAACCAAATAATTCAGCTGGGGGGTCAGCCTCATACCAACCTATTAGTCAAGAAACTACATCATTGACAGCTTGCCGTAAAACGAACAATTACTGTAAATTAAAATAATCCAGTTGCTCAATATGCAGAGATGACTGGAGTGTCAGAGTCTGGCATTTATCATATTTGCTCTGCACGCCAAACAAAGGTGTTTAAATCAAAATGCCGTACCTACGTGTGGAGCTGGTTTCATTTACTTAGGCATTACACATGTCTATCTCATATCTCACTAGCGCTACGTTGTATATGAACTGAGTAACTAGCAGTTTTTTTTGCAACAAAGCTACACATGTAGTGTAACTTCTTGCCTGCGTTATACTCGAAGGAGTCGCATGTGACGATTCAGTACCTATTTTTATTTTAAATAAGGGGGCCAGCCACACTAACCACTTTCAGTTGAAATGGGAGTTTCCCATCTCCTGCCCCCGCCCCGTTAGTTCTTATTTTTTGTGAAGGCTCAGTACACCTTGCCCGTATTTATTTTGGGTTTGAAATAGACACCGAAACGGGTAAAATCATTTCTGACACCCTTGGTGGAGATCGAACCCTTGCTCTCGGCATGCAATGCAAGCATTGTACCAACTGAGCTATCGGACTTTTTACGAGCTTGGTCATCGCTACAAAGTGACAAATCTCAAACAAAACCCAATTGCTGTAAAGCTGGATGGACCTTTGGTGACCGGTCTTTGGTAAAGGTATATGAATTTGTCAACCCAGCGAACAACATATTTAAAACTATAAATTACTTATTTTTTGTGCATCGCCGAGAACCCACAACCTTCCATTTACATGTCCGAAGCGTTACCACTAGACTACAGATTGACTACTAGACGACAGTTCCTGTATATTCCAACACAAGTAGTACCTACGTCTACAGTATGTTTCCTTAATGAGTGAAGAGAGATAAAACCTTATCAATAAATTAAACAAAGACGCAAATGAGATGGGAGGAGGAAGATCCGAGAACTCATCAAACAAATATGTTGCCAGATTATTTTCTTACCTGAACTAGTTTTCGTAATACAAATTTACGTATTGTTACGAATATGAGTAGTTGTGTGCACTTAGTTGTGTAATAATAAGTCTCTAGAAGTGAGTAGAAGCTTAGGTTTATAATTTGTATTTATTCGAGATCGGTTGAATCGAATGTTCTGGTAAAATCTAGCAAGTAGTGATTCTGCATGTTTCGAGAATGTCCTTTATTTTAAGTATAAATTTAAGACCGAAATTCCATGTAGCTTCAGAAATCATTCGACCGTCATACTATAGATACTGTGCAAATGTAGCTCTAAACAGAAAGTGAGGAAATAAATTGTGCAAAATACATAAACCGTAGTTTTTATTAAATAGAACCTGCGTAAAAAACATAACAGTACAAAGATGTTATGAGGTCGAAACATTTTTGGATTTGGTTCTTTTTTCGGCGAGTAAACGCCAGTCTTTTATAGGACGGGACAAAAAATATTCGTAGATATGCTTTTTGCCTAGCAATCCGGCCGGGTGACGACATAATATTGATTATGCCAATTCTAGTGGTAAACACTACAGTCTCGTAAACCACAGGACCCGAGTTCAATCCCCAGCTGAGCATAACAAAAATATCGTTTAATTTTCAAAATTTGCCCTTGGCTGGGTTGAAAGATTAATGTGCCTTTACAAAGACCACAACATGTGCCCTACAGCACCTGGGGTCTTTCTTGAGAATTGACGCTTTCTATAGCGATGATCAAGCTTGTAAGGGGCTCTTGAGGTGTGATTCACACAAAAACAGCGCACAGCAAATAAATCATCCTAGTATTACTATTATTATAGTTCTTGAAAGAAGAAATGTGTCTAAATATCTACAAAAATAATAAAATAAAACGTATATATACAACTTTACCATGAAAACAACGTAATTTTTTATGTACATTTTTTGCATAAAAATCACATCATCACAAAAAATTAACAAACGACAATTTTCCGTTATTATTTTGGTTGGTATATAAATTTTAATGAGTAGCGCTTATGTAGTTGTTGTCACGAAAACATATCAAAGTGGGCCGTACAACATATCATTGCGAATGCAAATTCAATTAATGAGACTGTAGTGACAAAAAATGAGTCTAAACCAGTAGGCTGGAAGACAATGGTAAGAATAAACAAATGAGAAAAAAAGATTCTAAAGATCAATAGATTTTTAATTATTTTTGGCCCATCATATATGATCGCAGTCAGTACCTTTATATTCGATCTTTGGATTTTATTCGTTTGTCAAATCTATAACTGCGACTCTGTCTCCATTCCGCAAGGGGTGGCCAGAGCCTCGCAGAGCTGCCTCCATTTCTTCCTATCCTTACATACCTCCTTCAATTCATTCAAATCCATCACCTTCTTCATAAATTTTCTTCTTTTACATTCTTTTGTATATCCCACTCTTTCGCAATCTCCGCAAACCGATCACTCCATATTTTTCTCGGTCGCCCCTTAACTATTTTCCCTTTCTTACTTCCTCTGTTTATATACGTTATCAGTTTATCTTAATTTATTCTTTCAACATGCCCAAACGATCTCATCATATTATTTTGTACCTTAACTTTCACATCTTCTTCAACTTACATTTTGTTTTACCCATTCACTCTTAACTCTATCCTTCAGAATTTTTCCTGCTATGCTTCTCAAATGCTCCATTTTCACCACAAAGTATGTCGAATCAATTGTATCATAAAGTCCAGAGCTTCGATTTAAAAATGAAAATTGGTCACAGCATGTTCTACGCATTATGGCTTCCGAAATTGTGACAAAAAAAAATTTAGGTACGTTCATTTCAACGTCGTTGTTTTTCTTACGTATTGACGTTCTAGTGATTGTGTGTGTACATAACTTTCTGGTGGTAGAATGATCTAGTGACTGGGAGAAAGACCCCTCTGGCTCCCTATATAAGAGATCAAAATGGTACGGACAGTAGAGTCGCGAGAGAGCAATTCGCTGAGTAACACTAATAAACAGTGATTGTCAAGTTGTGAAATAAATTGTGAAAAATAAATTCTGTAAAAATAAATTATGGCATTTTAATTAAAAATAAAATTTTAATTAAAAAACGTAACAGCATAAAGCATAGTTGGCTTTATGAACATGAGTCAATAGCCAGCTGATAAGACGTACACGTATATATACCGCATATAGATTACACATCTCGTCAATGTTGTGGGCTATTTGAGACAAAAAAGCTGTGTGCAGTTTCTCAAAACTATGAATTCATTGACTCCATTATATGTAATTTTCCATTTTCCTGTTATCTCCGTTTTAACGGTAAATAAACTTATTTAAACATGAAGTGATGAGTACAAAATTAGATATAATGTAACACAGTACAATCTTTATCTTCTCCATGTTCCACGTTCTATTAAAAAACTAATTCACAGAATCCAGCCTTAAAGCAATGGGGCCTTGCTTGAGAAATTGCACTTTGTAGTGACGACGAATTTCGTAAATAGTCCGGTCTATGACTCAGTTGGTAGAATACTTGCATTCCATGCCGTGAGCAAGGGTTCAATCTCCCCGGGGGTGTCAGAATTGATTATCCTTTTCGGTGTTTATCTCAAACCCAAACATAAATACCGGCAAGGTATTTATTTTTGGGTTTGCCCCCTCGGAAGCTGAGTAACCCCCACTTCCACTGAAGTGGTTGGAGTGAGGCCGACCCCCTCATCCGTTAAAATAAATAGGTCCCGAATCACCACATACAGCCCCTTTGAGGAGAAGACTGCAAGAAGTCAAATTATATGTGTAGCTTCAATTCGTTTCCATTTACTCGACCCAAAGAAATTTACGCAATATTTTATACTTTTAGGGTTCATGACTAGCACAAACAAATTTTCTTTCGAAATTGCAAAAATAAATACTTCCTTTTAGATATACCTCCTTCCTGCAAGAGAAAGTGTGAAAGTGAAGATTAAAAGAAGTTTGTTAAGATGGTTTGGGCATATGGAGAGAATGAATGAGGAAAGACTGACGAAGAAAGTATATGTTGGTAGAATAGATGGATGTCGTGGTAGAGGAAGACCGAGAAAGGTATGGATGGACCAAATATCCGAAATTGCGAATGAATGGAATATCCAGAGTCATAATAAAAGAAGAGCCTGTATGAAGAAAATTATGACTCTGGAGGAAATGAAAGAAGTATGTAAGGACAGAAAGAAATGGCGGTTGATCTGTAATGTTGGCGGCTAGGGTTTATTAAATTGGAATTTGTTTTTATTTGTAAATGGATATTTTGTATTTGGATATTATTATTTAGTGATGTATAAAATGTAATTTGTCGTGTGTGTGTGTTCCTTGACTTATAGGTTGGTATGCGGCTGACCACCCATGCTGTAAAAATGGTTCACTTTGCCAATGTCACCCCTGTCTCAGGGAAGGACGGCAAGAGTTGCAGGGTGTATGTCCATTTGAGATTTGGTTTTTATGTTGTAGGTTCACATGAGGCATGTGCAAGCGCGAACTTGTACGTGTCTGGTTGTGAGAATGCATGTAATGTGATTCTCCAATGTAACATATCTTTGCAACTTAGATTAGATTAGATTAGATTTTAATTTGGTATATTGTACAAACTGTGAGAACGCATTTGCTCAAAACCGCACTTTGGCCTTTGCAAGTTTCTCTCCGGAATCTGTTACCGTGGGCTATGGGAGCTGGAGTTGCATAATCACACTGAAGAAGCTCGTTATAGATATGGGTGAAATGAAAAAAGCTAACAGGATTTTTTATCCATGGGTTTGAAGGTTACATTCCTCGAATCATTGTTAGAAATCTGAACCTTAGACTCTTAGAGTATAAACAACGGTACTCACAATTAGTAAAATGTGCAGGAGACGAGTTTTAGTGAAAATGTGCACTTTAAACCATCATAACTTCTAAACTAGACGAGATATTTTTGATCTGTAAAAACTGTTTCTCTTCTTTTATCAATATTTATTTATGTGAAATAATGTGTTCCCGCTTAAAGCAGGAACAATGTATGTGGAACTTCCGTGGTTTATGCTCGCACTTTTATGTGCATCCCATATTTATTACACTTGATATCTCAGTAACTATAAGTCCGAGAACTCCAATATTTTTACCACTTATGGAACAGATATTTATTTCTGCATCATTAACTCAAAAACGCAAAAAAGTGGACTTCCGTTGTTAATGCTCTAATGTACAGAAATAATTTCATAATTTATTTGGTGAGCGCTGTATTATTATATTGGGTGAATCACACCTAAAGAGACCTCTCCAAGCTTACTCGTCGCTATAGAAGGATCAGTTCTCAAGCAAACCCCAGTTGCTGTAACTCTCGATGGACGTTTGGTGACCAGTCTTTCGTAAATTTATATGAATTGTTCAACTCAGTGAAGAGCATATTTGAAAATATACAATTTTTTTGTACTCTACTGGGATTCGAACCCACGATCTTCCATTTACGAGTCCAGAGCGTTACCTTTAGACTACATATACACCAAGCTCGCAGAGGGCTTTTGAGGTGTGATTCACACAAAAACAGCGCTCACCAAATAACTCATCCTTTTAGTATTGTTATATATTGTTGGTGAACCAAATCATTCTGAAGTTGAGGTGCCATATGAATCTATGCCTAAACAGGGTGTTTGACCTCAAAAGGTTGTTAAAGTGACCTTGTGTATTTTACAAGGCTATAACTTATAGTATTCAACATAGATATACCGAAACGAGATGAGTCAAACCATAAAAAAAACTATCATAAAAAATCAACTAACTTTGCTCGATTGCTTCCCACTTTGACTGCATCGCAAACCAGTTTGGGGTCTAAGTTTTTTTTATACACCAAGAGTAGGTATGATGGCGATCAGTCCCTGTTTTAAATTATCCATAGCATTTTATCAAAATTGAATTGGAACCAAAACAACGCCTCTGATGAGCGTTCAAGTTTACACACATTTTTTCATAAATGCTATGGTTTAGGTTAAACGTAATCGGGGAGTTTTTATTGGGGATGGGCGCCAGCATTATTGATAATTGGCAACTGTATGGAATTATCTAAGACCAGTCTTTACTCGCTTATAAAGTTCTTTACTTTTTTTACCACATTTTTTTGCAACATTCTAGTTAAGCAAGATATTTTTTACGTTAATTTTAATTATTTGTTGGCTATGATTCATACACCATGTAGATTTGAAAAACAAATATAAAAAAAAAACTGAAAGGATCACATGTTTGCCATATGATCATTGGTTGAACAATGACATAGTTCCAGCCTGGAGAGATCTGATCCATAAAAAAAATACTTTTAAGCTTTGAGTTTCAAGCACAATTATGATTCTATGATAAGCATATATTAACTGATTTTTTATTTTAAATTAACGTTTAAAAATGTCGAAGTGAATACATATTATAAACAAAAAGTGCATTTACAATGAAAAGTTAAACATAAAACAATGTAATTGTGAAATATATTGGTTTTGTACATTGTGAAGAGAATTGGTCTAAGATACGAACCTTGTGGAATGTGCACTGAGGTGACCGTACAACCAGCGACGATATCCCCCAGGAGGTCGTTCTTGATGGAATATTCTCGCAGCCATCGTGTGATGGGGAGGACGTTCTGGAAGCAATTCCCAATGCCACATGACCGGAACATGGAACTGCATTTTTCGGCAACTAAATATAAAAAAACAGGCATTTTAGTTGTAGCACTAGACACCAAATTTCACGCAAGGTTTCTAACAAATGTCTAGAGGAGATCATGCCATAAAAAAGTACTCCATTGATTTTTGTGCAACCTTCTTAAATATGTAGTAAAATTATATCATTTCATAATCATATCAAAAAATATCATTTTACACCTGCAGATGGGGAGGTACGGCTTCTCCCTAAACTGGTTGTGTACAAAATTTCTCAAAAATGCTCTTTTTGGCTTCCTGTTGTTTTCAGTTGGACCACTATAGTATTTATTTAGTGCCTTTTATAAAATTCACTAATCTTTTTAAAAAAAACTATGTCGAAAAAATTTCAAACGTTTTATAAGATAAATAACATCTAAGCTTCAGTATTATAAAGAAAAAATGACTAAAAATTCAGTAGGATTAAAAAATATTTTTTGGTATTAGAAACCATAAAGCTTAGTAATAAATTACTTTAATTAATGACGCGTTAAAACTGCAAAATAATCTATTTAATGTTTTTTATTAGCATAAACAAGTTTTTATACTCGTGTAAGTAACTAGTTTATATAAATAACTGGTTTTTGACAGCCCTGGGTGAGTCATATGCAAAATAAAAATCAACCTATGAATTAATTCATTAAGAGTTGCCTTTTCATGAATAAAAGAAACATGTATTGATATTATTTCTACTTTATAAGGAGATTAAGAAAATCATAATTATTCAAAATCTATAAAAACCATTATTGGAATCGTTTAGAGACTGAAGCGCGCGGACAAGACGAAAACGTTGTGAAAACGGAGTTGAAGACGTTATTTTACATTTGAATTATTCTTGGCGGGCAAACTTCACACATCTATGGAACTAGGGTTAGTAAACCAGAAACAATTTTTTATGTAAATAGGTCCCAAATTGCCACATGCAACCTCTTCGGGGATAACACAGGCAAGAAGTTACTCTAAATGTTTATCTAGTTGCGTTGCGTATGTAGATTTTGTCCTTGCAATCCGGTTGTGTGATGTCACAGCTTTTTCGACGTTTTGAAATGTGCAGACCTCCATGCTTATTTGTAAAGATTCAAAGCATGAGTGGTTGACGTAAGGCCTCCTTGCCTGTAAAAATAAATACGTGCCACTCGCTACATGTGGCTTCTTCTGGGACAACGCGGTAAGAAGTTGCACTTTGTGCGTAGCTTACTAGCATTTTTGATTCTAATCTAATCTAAATCTAAATCTAAGCTGCGAAGATATGTATCATTTGAGATTCATATTAAATGCATTCCCACAAGCAGACATGCATAATTTCGCGCTTACACATGCTGCATGTGGACCTACAATATAAAAACCCCAATCTCAAATGAACATAAGCCCTGCAACTCTTGCTGACCTTCCCTGAAGCAGGGGTGACATTGGCAAAGTGAACCATTTTTTACAGTATGGGTGGTCAGCCGCATACCAACCTATCAGTCAAGGAGTACAAGCAATTAATACAATCAAATATATTGATTATAAATATTTATATTTTATTTTATTTCTCATCGTGACAACGTGGTAAGAAGATTTCCTATATGTGCAGCTTAGTTACGTTTTGGTTTTGTTAAGCATCGAACATGATTGAATAAAAACAAATTTGATTTTAAAACGTTTTCTCGGCGAGAAAACTTGTATGGGAAGTACCTTAGCGACCAATAACATAATACTTGCTTGAACTTTCCCTAGCCACACTGCCAAGTGATATCACATTTTTCTTCGATTTAAGTATGCGAATTAATTTAATCACTCATTAGATACTGGATCGGTCTGTAGTATCGTGGTCAACAATTCAGTCTCGTGATTGAAAGACAATGGGTTTGATTAACCTTTTTTTTTTAAATACTGTCCGGTCAATAGCTCAGTTGGTAGAGTGCTTGCATTTCATGCCGAGAGCTCGAGTTCAAATCCCACCGAGGGTGTCGGAAATGATTTCCCGTTTCGGTGTTTATTTCTAACCCCAAAATAAATGCCTTGCAAGGCTTACTCAGCCTTCACAAGAAATGAGTACCAGCCCCCTCGGGAGCTGGGAAACTCCCGCTTAAATTAAAGTGGTTGGCGTAAGGACGGCCCCCTTATCTGTAAAAATAAATAGGCTCCACTAGCCACATGCGAAACCCTTCGGGAATAACGCGGCAAGAAGTTACACCATATGTGTAGCTTAGTTGCTATTTTTCATACCTGTTTTTGAAGGTTTCTGATAGTCAGCTTGTCTGTCAACTTCCTCTTGCACCAACACAGGACGCACCACATTGAATGTGTCTGAAGATCTGAAACATAAAAACAGAAGTGCAACTTAGATTAAATCTCTGTATTTACCTTGTAAGGTACGCGGTTACTTTACGCACTTATAAAGGGTTCACATACTAATAATAATAATATTAGGATGATTTATTTGATGAGCGCTGTTTTTGTGTGAATCACACCTCCAAAGCGTTCTGCGAGCTTGGTCGTCGCTGTAGAAAGCGTCAATTCTCAAGCAAAACTCAGTTGCTGTAAGGCTGGATGGACCTTTAGTGACCGGTCATTGTTAAAGGAATATGAATGTTTCACCCAGCGAAGAGCGTATTTGAAAATAAAACTGGTAATTTTTTAACTAGTCTAACTTTTATATTACACACGATTGCACATCCTAACTCTCTCTTGACACACCCTCATATATTTTGATCCTTTTCTATCATTATTTTATATCCTGTTCTTGTGTGAATTAAGTTATGTTTTATAACTCCATCTCTCTTTTGTAGTACTGTTAACGCAAAGCAAAGCAGTGCATACCACAAAACAACTAAGCTGCACATATAATGCTACTTCTTTCTGCCAAATCAATTCGATCGTCACCTTAATGCTTGTTTGTCTTATCTCCAAAAGAGGTTATTTCACGTGACCAATGTTTGTATGTGTACTGGACCAATGTGTCTTATGTATGCTAGAAATTGATTTTTAAATTATCTAAAATAACTCTCACATTATCGTATTTTTTTCTTAGCTCAAATTTTGTAGAATGTGATCTAATCTTATCTAATCTAATCTAAGTTGCAAAGATATGTTTTATTGGAGATTTACATTACATGAATTCTCACAACCAGACATGTGCAAGTTCGCGCTTGCACATGCCTAATGTGAGCCTACAACATAAAAACCATCTCAAATGGACATACACCCTGTAACTCTTACCGTCCTTCCCTGTAACAGGGGTGACATTGGCAAAATGAACCATTTTTACAGCATGGGTGGTCAGCCGCATACCAACCTATAAGTCAAGGAACATACACGACAAATTACATTTTTAAAATCAATAAATAATAATATATATGGACATCAAAAACTAAAACATAAAACAAATTTCACTTTAATAAACCCTAGCCGCCAACATAACAGATCAACCACCATTTCTTTCTGTCCTTACATACTTCTTTCATTTCCTCCAGAGTCATAACCTTCTTCATACAGGCTCTTCTTTTATTATGACCCTGGATATTCCATTCATTCTTAAGACAATCTTATTTACAGGTCATCTTTAAATCAAATGGTATATAAGCCAAACAAGCACAGCGGGGGACGAAATGTCTTAAAATGAATAAATCATCATTTTTTATTTTTCACTGAGGGCTTTTTCAAGACTACAAAGCTACACTACAAAACACTACAAAAAAATAGTTTAAACTCAGCCATTGCGTTTTATGTTTAATTGGAACATCAAAAAAATGGAAACAAAAACAGCGCCTCTAATGGACGTTTTAGTTTTCATACATGTTAATTAACAGTCTGTGGTTGAGTTTAAACGTGAACTTTTGTACTTGGGGTAAAGGCAAGTTGGCACGGCAACTCATCTCAAGTCAGAATAAAGAATGCAAAACAAATTCACGCGCATCGAGCTGTAAGTTAATGTTTCTCAAAAAAAAACCAGCACAACACATAACACAACACTACACAACTAACAGCCCTGCAACAATAAGATCTATTGTACATTAAGGCTTTCACGGCCGGCACTTGACACAATCTTAAAATTTTTCTCGGGTTGTGTAGCCATGTTCTATCGGAAGTTTGTTACACTTTTTTGTTACACTTTTTTCCGGACGTTTCGCCCATTATCTGCGATGGGCCTCCTCAGCGTATTTTTTCTTCAGGCGTTCTGATTTTCTTAGCACGGAACTGTGTAATGTAAAAGTGTAAAAAGTGTAACAAACTTCCGATAGAACATGGCTACACAACCCGAGAAAAATTTTAAGATTGTGTCAATAAGATCTATGATCAGGACCGGTCCGTAGTCTTGCGGTAGCGCTTCGGACTCGTAAATGGAAGGTTGTGGGTTTTCGAATCCTGGCGGAGCACAAAAAAGAAACCATTTTATTGTTCAAACATGCTCTTCGCTGGGTTGAAAAAATTATAGACCTTTACTAAAGATCGGTCATCAAAGGACCATCCAGCCTTACAGCAACTGGGTCTTGCTTGAGTGTTGGCGTTTTCTATAGCGATGACCAAGCTTGCAGAGGGCTCTTGAGGTATGATTCACACAAAAATAGAACTCGCCGAATAAATCATTCAAATATTATTATTATTGTTATCAACCTCCACATCACCAACACCCACACCTCTGCGGCACTCCAATAAGTGTAATAGATCTCTAGATTATCTGAAATCAAGGATGTTTCCTGCAAAGGATTCATTGAAAAAATTAAGGAACAAATATTTCGCATGAAAACCAGCGAATAATTTCGGGATTTTGTGTTTATGATTTACCTACGTTTGAAATTAATTTTGTTTATATTTGTCAGCACTCAGCATAAATATTTATACTCTAAGCTATTTTTGAGAGACGGAAAATTTCGATTGGAAAAACAAATCAATTAATCTATTTTCCCCTACTTCTTTATATTTTTTTAAATGCTGAAACTGACCGGACATGTATCACGTGCAGAGCACTCCAGGATATGAAATGTCTTGGATGGTGCCCCCTCTGGTGTCAGACCACTTGGATGTCCCAGGATGCGGTGGGCAGACAAGGTCGAAGCTGACGCTGAAGTTCTGGGAGTAAGAGGACCATGGAGGGAAGCAGCACAAGACAGAGAGTCCTTAGAACTGTGGTGCGGGAGGCCTTGAGTCTTCAAGGCTTGTGAGCAGGATAAAGGCAGAAAAGTAATTAAGAAGTATAAAAATTCTTACGGCTTTGTCCTTGCATTGCCTAGTTCATCACGCCGTATATATTCATCACCGAACAGATCCATCTTGATTGGTAATAAAACATATATTTTATTTTATTTTCAGGAAAATCCCCATCGGTAACTCTAGTTTAAAGGAAATATTTATTATAAGTGTTCTTTTAAAATATTTTTTAAAAACTTTTCAGTAACACACACAAATTCGTTGTACAAAATAAAATAATTATGTGGTTGAAACAAAAGTGGGGATAATATTTTTTTCAGAATGAACCAGGGACAGATAAGAAATGATTTTTATTTAATGCGCATCCACTAGCAAATAAGAGTAAGCTTGTGATTAAACATGTTGCATGCGTACTTACAAAATATGACCCATACATCAAACAAACATTAACCCTGCAAATCTTGCAAATTTTCCCTGAAACATCAAAAGTGAACATTTTTTTAGTACTGGGGGTCAACCTCATATCAACCATTTTTTCAAGTTTCGAGAATGAAACTGGATAATTTTTTTCGATACGTGAAATTTATGGATTGATAAAAAATTGTATATCATTTTTGTGCCTTGATTTTACCATGTTGGTACGAGGCTTACCAACCATACTGTGATAATTGGTTCACTTTACCAATGTCACCCTTGATTAAGGAAAGGGCATTTAGAGATGCCAGGTCAATGCTCAGTTGCGATTTTTTTTTTTTTGTAAATACACATGCGGCATGAGTAAGCGAAAACGTGTGTGTGGGCATGCATTAAATATGCATCTCACATTTAAATATATTTTTGCAATCGCCATTTTAGATGATTGGAGAAAACGTTGTTTACATAAAGAAATATCACGAATCTATTTTTTTTTTATTGTTCTAAATGAAGCATATTCACTCGGATTTATTATTTAATTTTTTTCCCTACTTTGAAATTAAAGTCGTATCTTCGAGGAACACAGTGTGCGCGTTACATATGCTCCAGAGCTATATCACAACCGTTCTTCCTGACGCCTTACTCCTCACTGAGAGATGTCGTAGCATTGACTTCCTATCATCTTTATCTGTGCCCACAAACAACACGTTATAATTAATATCTAAGGTGTGAACACGACATTGCCGTATCTTTATTTTGTTGTATATTATGATTAAGAAATATAACATAAAACTAACATTCGAGATTTCGTTATTCTTAAATTGGCACATTGTAATCTTGATAAGAAACATGGTCATATCGGTATCCGCAGTTTGAGATTTGGTATCCTTGACTAGATACAGGTATTCGTGATTTGAGACATGGTATCCGTGACTCGAGATTTGATATCCGTGACTGTAATAAAGGTATATGTGACTTAAGACATGGTATCTGTGATTTGAGACATGATATCCATGACTAGATAGGTACAGGTATCCTTTACTCGAGATATGGTATCTGTGACTAGATACAGGTATCCATGACTTGAGATAAATATATACAAGGATAATTTATTTATAAGGTACACATAATTGAAAAGCGCCGGTTTTTGTGTGTGTCACACCTCAAAGGCCCTCTCAAATTACGGATAAGATTTTTTGTAAAGATGCGTCTTTAGTGCTCCTTTAAAGACACCAACAGTTTCTGCCTCCCTCACATTAGGTGGTAGCCTGTTCCACTCCATTGGGCTCGCAAACCGGAAAGCACATGGTATCCGTGACTCAAGATATGGTATCTGTAACTCGAAACATGGTAACCGTGATTAGATACATGGTATCCGTGACTTGGGACATGGTATCCGTGACTTGAGAATGATATCCGAGACTAGATACAGGTATCCGTAACTTGAGACGAGATATACGTGACTAAATACAGGTTTCCGTGACTAGGGTATGGTATCCTTGAATTAAGGTATAGTATCTGTGACTTCGGCTATTGTATCAGTGACTTGGTGAATAATATTCGTGACTTGGAGTACGGTATGCGTGACTAGGGGTATGGTATCGGTCACTTGGTGTATATAGATAGTATTTGTGACTTGGGGTTGTGATGTGATTTGGAAAAATGATGTCCGTGATTTTTTTAAATGGCTTGAACAATGTACAGCTGAGGTCTGGGATACTCGGGACTTGATATTTGACACTTTGGGAATTCTCCACACTAATGACGAATACCTTAAATAATCCTTAAGACCCCATAGAGCGAATACGTCCAAAACGGTGTTCTGGGTTTTAAATGTCCATTACGTTTACTTTTTTTTTTAAATCTGTTACTGTCAGAATAAAATAAAGAAATGTATACTTTACAGATTGTCCGTTTCCAAAAATGATAAAAGTTAATTGAATTCTGTCAAAATGTACACAAACTTATGAAATATTACGAAATAATGCTATCTGGGTTCAATGAATAACTTGATTTTTATGAATGAAAGTATACAAAAAATATATATGAATAGTAAGTTTATTAATCAAACTCAAAGTTGACCGCATTTTTTTTTCGTGATAATGCATGTTAATTTAACAAAATACAATAAAAAAACAGCTCCGAAAATGCCATACAATTTTGCTAGGCGAAAAGCTACAGAATAAAAGCGGCTGTTTATTTCGTTTCAACGACATTCGAGCTTGAGATGCAGAGCTGAGAGCACGTCCCATTGTCTAAGAAATTTCCGGCGCGCGAGCTTACGCATACAACATCCGATTTTGACGTGTGTGTGTGAATCCATTGGCTCACGCACCAGGGTCGCAATCTTTAACTTAATGGTTTTTTTTCTTGATTTAAAAAAATAGATCGATAGTTTTGAAGTTGAACCATTCTTCTTTATAAATAGTTTTGTGAATTAAAATTGTCTTCACCAACCAAATTTGTCTGGATAGACAATAACGCGGCAAGAAGCTTCACTATATGTGTACCTTAGTTAAGTTGAGTTGATCATATATTTGTGTTCTTTAACTTGTAGGTTGGCATGTGGCTGACCACCCATGCTGTAAAAAATGTTTTTACTTGCCAATGTCACCGCTATTTCAGAGAAAGTAAAAAAAAATGTATGTAGGTACACATGCAACATGTGTAAGCGTGAATTTAGATGTGCCTGCATATTATAGGCGTGCATTAAATATGAATAAGCCTTGAATGTCAATACATCTTTGTAACAGAGATCGAATAAGCTATATTGAAAACGACCAAAGTCCGTCGATATTGAAAATGAGGCAACTCTGCAGAGGCTCTGGCCACCCCTAGCGGAATGGTGACAGAGTTACAGTTACAGTCTGTAATAATCTATAATCGAAGTTGCAAAGCTAAATTAACAATCAAAACTCGTATCAAATGCATGCCCACAAACACGTGTTAGTTCGCGCTTACAAATGCTGAATGTGAACTTACAAATAAAAACCAAACTAGAAAATGAACAAATAAATAAAGTGGAAATATATCTACAGAGGTACTGGCCACCCCTAGCGGAATAACGACTGGATACAAGTCGTCATCCGAAAAATATTGAGAACTCATGCTGTAGTCATTTAGGGCGTTGCTTAAATTACAATTTGAAAACATTGAATAATTGGTAGATTTCTAATAATGTAGATTGTAGAGTATATGAAACTCTTTTTTTAAATTAGTTTTCGGTGAACGAGGAGTAACCCTGTGCAATAGAAATTTGTGAAAGGGACATCGCCATCCCAGATCTGTACACATATAGTATAATTTGAGGCAATGTAACATTATTAGTCAAAATAAATAACACCAAAAATCATTTTTGCGTGCAAAACTTTTAGTTACCATATCACGTCAAAGTAGAAAGGGACAAAAATATTTCTGTCTCACGGCTCGCATCTACCAGACAGAGGGAAAAGTATTGAACACAAGATGTTGTGACACACAATGCAAAAACTAATCATTTTTTGCCTTGTGTGTCACGACAGTATGTGCTCAAATCTTTAATCCTTAATTTATACATTCATTGTACTGTTTATGTGAGACATGCCTTTTATTTGGATTTCGAGAATGGAGAGCAAACCATAACACTAGGTATATATAGCGCTCAAAACTCACCGGCGTTTGAGGACGGTAGCCTCTTAACGACACACAAAACGTAATACAATCCAAAATTACTGAAATAAATGGTTTTACTTATTGGTGCCTCGGACGTCTGGGAGAGGTAATTTCTAGACTGATAATGTTTATTTTTGATCCAGCTACGCCACTGCCTGACGGTTCTTATTGGCAGATTCTCACTGGAGCATGTTTCCCATGCTTATGTTTATTTTTGATCCAGCTACGCCACTGCCTGACGGTTCTCATTGGCAGATTCTCACTGGAGCATGTTTCCCATGCGGACCTAGACAATATTCGGCGTTAGCAAGACCGGTCTAACACGATCTGAGCATAAATATTGGATAAATCATTTTCCTTTAAAATGTGACTAACATGATTGCCGTCGGACTACCAGACCGGTTGTCTGCGATCCTATTTTTAAAAATTCCCAATCGTTGCTTCTCCTCCTGCTTTTAGTGCCACTTCTATCAAAGATCGGCTGTCATCTTGTTGGTGTAACTTAAGATGCTGTTTACATTAATGAGTTAGTGCTTTGGTTAAGCCATTGTGGTAGGTGTCTAAGTGCGGCAATATCTTTCCTCCCATATACTCGTAGTTAACGCAACGCAACGCTACACATATAGTGTAACTTCTTGCCGCGTTATCCCAAAAGGGTTTCGCATGCGGCGAGTGGAAAGTTTTACAGGTAAGGGGGCTAGCATTTCGCCAACCCCTTCAATTGAAGTGGGAGTTTCCCAGCTCCCGAAGGACTGGTACTCATTTATTTTGACGTCTTTGTAAACCTTGCCGATATTTTATTTTTGGATTTAAAATAAACACCGGAACGGGAAACCATTTCTGACACCCTCGGCGGGATTCGAACCCAGGCTCTCGGAATGGAATGCAAGCACTCTATCTACTGAGCTATCAACCATTCAATTATATTATTGTAAACACCATATTTTTTACGAAAAAATCAAGGAAATGAACTGCGAGTAGTATGGCCTCTCAACTGTCGAATTTAAAATTTTGACAAATCACATGTTAACAATATTGTTGTGGCACAACAGCAGGCAGCCATTGTTATAATTGCCTGTGATTTTCAGGCATCCTTGGCTCAGGCGGCGTTCTGAGAACATTCTTTCAGCTCGCTGAAACATGTAGCAATAATTACTGAACAAACGCCCCGATATTATGGGATTGGCTGAAAAAGTATAGTTCAACCGACGAGCAAAGATTTATTACAATTTAAATCTTGTTTTTCTTCGCAATGTTTTTTTTTTTTTTTTTTTTTTTTATTGAAATAATATAAACAAGTTTACATTTCCCAGGAGTTACATAAACTCATTTGGGACTTAGTACTTATACTCTTACACAATACTTAAAACTAGCCATACAATATAATTAAAAAAATATTAATAAAATAACAATTACTGAAGCAAACAAAGACAGAAGAGAATTAGCGTCTCATACCCAAAATAAAACAAAATCATCACACTGGTACAGCATCATTGTAAAAAGACTCTAAGAAATAAGACTTTATTGCATCATTTTGTTGTTTATTTTTCATATCCCTCTTTATTTTTATCGGAAGTCCATTGTATAGGGACTGTGCAACATTTGAAAGAGACCTCCTTCCAAACTTTGTCGATCGAAAACCTTTAATATGTAGATTTTCTGAGCTTCGAGTATTATAATTATGAAAATCATTATTATAATGGTACTCTAAATTTGTGTGAATTGAGGATTTTAGAATTTTAATAATGGTGACAGTGATGTCGTACAATGGTAGGACCTTGAATGGTTATGTTAATTCTACGGATTGATTTGCAACAATTGTTACTGTAACTGTAACTCTGTCGCTTTTCTGCTGGAGGGGGCCAGAGCCTCTATAGATTTGCCTCCATTTTTTTCTACACTTACACCCTTCTTTCAATTCATTCAAATCCATCACCTTTTTTATACATTCCCATCTTTTACATTCGCTTTGTGTATCCCATTCTTTGAAAACTTCCCCAATCTGATCCAGCCATACTTTTCTCGGTCTTGCTTGTCCTCTCTTCCTTTCAACATTTACTCTGTACATAGACTTTGTAAGTCTTTCATCATCCATTCAATAAGCTCCTGATATTTTATACATTGTTTTTTTCATTTCAGTATTGTTTGTTTTGCAAATTTAAATGTTAGTTTTTATTTTTGTTCCTTGACTTGTACATAGGTTGTAGGTATGAGACTTATCACTTAATTGTAAAAAATTGATTACTTTGCTAATGTCACCTCTGATTTAGGGAGAACCTACAATAACTGCAAGTAGAGGGCTCTTGGGGTGTAATTTACTTAATGAATTAGCCTGATTTTATTTTTCATCCAAATGTCGGCAGAGGGGCTCAAGTCGCTAATCCAGACTAGTTAATTTCGAATAAAACGGACATAACGCTGGTTCGATACCTGCCTGGTCCTCTGACCATAACTTTGACCCTGGTTCAACATATCTCATAGAATAATTATTATTATTGGTTGTAGAGACATTCACTTTGAAATCATTCATCTTAATAAATAAAAATTCACGACTTTCTTTTTTGATTAAGGTGAGTAGGTATAATAAGTTCCAATTACTTAACCACCTGAAGATGCAAACGGATTGTTTGCGAAACCGTCCGTAGAACTTAAGATACTCACAAAACAAAGTACAAAAACAAAGTCGTGATATTTTTTAACGAGTAATTAATTATTTAATAAAATATAAAATAAAGACTTATTAATTGGTGAAGTTAATTCCTGATTCTGGCTATTTGAAATTGATTAGTGAATTGCAATCTTCTTTTTACGAATCTATTGACAAAATTTAAAATAAGTACACAAAGTTATAGTTATAGTTACACATATATAGGCATTTGAAGAAAACTCAAGGTGATATATTTTAGTTGATGTTGTTTTTATTATCACAGGGACTAATTACTAGGCTGCACGTTTTGTGTTACAATCTAACTTATTGTACATACTGTATCTACTTACTCCTAAATTTTGCAATTGTGTAACATGGCCCGACGGGACTATTCTGCACTTCTTTCACTTTTTTAATCACAAGTATTATTACCGGTCGATAGCTCAGTTGGTAGAGTGCTTGCTTCCCTGTTGTATCAATTATGTTTTATCAGCTTTGCTGGTTTTTGAATTGTATCAATAAAATACAAAGTGAGCGTAAAAGAAGAAAATGCATGATAAAGGTGATGGATATGAATGAATTGAAAGAGGTATGTAAGGATAGGAAAACATGGAGGCAGCTCTGCAGAGGCTCTGGCCACCCCTAGCGGAATAGCGACAGAGTTACAGTTACATCAATTATGTTTTTGTACCAATATATAAGTATCATGTATAAACTGTTTGTTTGCTATATAAATAAATAAAATCCCATGCCCAGAGCTCGAGCTCGTATTTCACGGAGGGTATCAGAAATAATTTTCCGTTTTGATGTTTATTTCAAATCCAGAATAAAATACCGGCAAGGCTTACTCAGCGTTTATAATAAATGAGAGCCAGCCCCCTCAGGAGCTGGGAAACCCCAGCTCCTGAGGAATGGAAGTGGTTAGTGTAAGGGCGGATTTTCAAGTGTGAAAGCAAGAAATTGTAGTGTGGATATTGCAATTTACAGAAGAGTTTTATATTTTACACGTAAAAAACGCAACGCCACTAAAATGCGACTAAGCTACACATATAGTGTAACTTTATGCCGCGTTATCCCCGAAGGAGTTCGAGCAAGGGATTCGAACCCGAGCTCATGGCATGGAACGCAAGCACTCTACCAACTGAGCTATCGACCGGACACTATAAAGAGAATGTTTCTAAAAATAAATAGCAAAGAAAACAAATATACACCTTTTTGACACTTAGTCAGTCGTTTATCGGCCATTTTTTGTAGATGCCCCAAACCATCTCATGGTAGTCTTGTAATTTATGAACTAACAATTATTCTTGATTGATAGGTTGTATGAGGCTAGCCACCCATCCTGTAAAAAATGTATAAATTTTCTAATGCCACCCCATTTCAGGGAGGGGTAGCAAAAGTTGCAGGGTTAATGGTCACCTAAGATTTGCTTTTTATTTTGTTAGTACACATGTAGAGTTTACACGTGTCAGCTTATGGGCAAGAATTAAATCTATAACCTATAATCTAATCTAATCTAATCTAATTTAAGCTGCAAGGATATACATCATTTAAGATTTATATTAAATGCATTCCCACAAGCAGACATGTATAATTTCGCGCTAACACATGCCGCATGTGGACCTACATTATAAAAACCCAATCTCAAATGAACATAAGCCCTGCAACTCTTGCCGTCCTTCCCTGAAACAGGGGTGACATTTGCAAAGTGAACCATTTTTTACACTATGGGTGGTCAGCCGCATACCAACCTATAAGTCAAGGAATAATCTAAGTTGCAAAATGTAAAATCTAAGTTGTAAAATGAAAATATACATTTGCAAATTAGATTATAGTTTATTTATGGACTGTCTTGTCTATAGTGGATTCTCTAAGTGGCATGTTAGTGTTATGAGAAAAAAACAATATTTTATTTTTAATTGAAATTTCAACGTGTTACATTCAAGCCAACCGTGTACAACAGGCCGCAGTTTTATTATCATCTCACGACAATGGCTGATGAAGTACTTTGTTAATTTATGACCAAACAAATCTAACGAAGAGAATATATTTTTAATTCAATTTGAAAAGTGACGCAGCCTCACATGCGTTTTAATCAGAACCATGTTTTACTAATTAATACAATGCCACAGAATACGTGTTTTTTTTTTATGAAATTTTAATTGAATTTGACATGATTTTTTTGTTAGGCTTGTACCACCTTAAAAGTTAAACAGAATGAATGCTCATTCACTGATTTGAGAAATCAGAAATAAAACATTTATTGGTTGTAACTCAGTGTAACTTCTCACAGTACGTGATCTTATTATACAGAAGTGCTCATGAATAACTTCTAAACTAAAGGATTTTCACACTTTTGTAATGTTTTTTCTCGTAGAAAATATGAAAAAAAGCTGAACTTATCATAGAAACCCATGTTATCTTAATACTCGTATGTCACTTATTCAGTTTAAACTCTTAAGGTATCGAAATGAACTATACATAATATGAGGTTCCTTAACTGATAGGTTGGTATGAGGCTGACCCCCATGCTGTACACACTTGGTTCACTTTTGCCCCCGTTTTCAGGGAAATACGGCAGGGGTTGCAAAGTTTATGTTCATGTAAGGTATGATTTATTTTGTACGTAAACATGTGTGAGCGCAAACTTGCATGTGCCTGCTTGTAGGCATGCATTAAATATGAGCCTTAAATATTAATAGAATTGCAACTTAGATTATAGATTATAGAGATAGGAGAACCAATTAAGTTTCGTTAATTTCGATGAAATTTGTATGCTAAATTAAAAAAAGCACGAAGTACCATAAAGGTTAAAGTCTCTCATGTTAGATCTATTGATCTGTTGAACCTCTGAAGCGCAAACTTATACGTCTGCTCGTGAGAATACATGCCCTATGAATCTTAAATGTAATATGTCTTTGCAAATTAAATTAACGATAGATTAGACTGTTAACGAGTAGATAAAGCTTTATTTTCTAATTTCAAAATACCGTTATTTTAAATGTTTATTGCTAATACAAAGTCTCCGTTCCAAAATTAAAATGGTCCATCGACTACACAGCGTTTGTAGTAATTGGGGTTGTGAGGTAGAACACCGGTTTGTTTCACGTATCTCGGCTGGTTACTTGGCCTCACCTGTAAAAAACAATGGACACATTTGTAAGATAAAAGTCGTCTTATCACTTCAAAAGAGTGAAACCTTTATCTGCTAGCCAGATAATTGAGCGCAATTTTGATAGCATCCCTAGCGACAGTTAAGCTGCCTGAAGCGATTTTCACGAGGAAAGGAGATAGATACATTGAAATTAAGCAAGTTAGAAGAGGATGAGCATATAATAAAAGTAATATTTGTATAATTTATTTTGTGAGCGCTGTTTTTGTGAAAATCATAACTCAAGAGCTCTCGGCGAGCTTGGTCGTCACTATAGAAAGCGCCAATTTTTATGCAAGGCCCAGTCGCTGTAAAGCTGGATGGAATTTTGATAACTGGTAATTGGTACAGGTATATGAATTTTTCTCCCAGCGAAGTATATTTTATTTGCTCCGCCGGGATTCGAACCCGCGATTTTCAATTTACAAATCCGAAGCGCTAACCACAAGTCTACAGACTGGTCAGATGTATTGAAAGTAAAAACTGTCGCTAGGCTTGCTATCAGAAAGCTATGCGGAAAAAGCTAATAGCTGTTTTTTTCAAACCCCAAAATAAAATACCGGCAAGGTTTACTCAGCCTTCACAAGAAATGAGAACCAGCACTCTCGGGAGCTTGGAAACCTCCACTTCAACTGAATTGGTTGGCGTAAGGCCGGCCCCCTTACCTGTAAAAATAAATAGGTTCAACTCGCCACATGCGACCCCTTCGGGGATAACGCGGCAAGAAGTTACACTATATGTGTAGCTTAGTTGTGTTTTTGCGTTGCGTTTTTGCTATGCGAAAATAATAAAATGAATTCTGAAAAATTAAAGGATTACGAATATTGGTCCAAATAATAGTGTCTACATTTCCTTTAATAAAATTTGTAGCAGGCTAACTGATACGACCTTGCACTTTTACTGAACAACAATACGGTAACACGACATTGTGATGTTTTGTTCTTTTGTCTTTGGATGTTTTGTGATACGATGTTTTATCATGTTATTAATTTTTATTCACAGCTATTTTTTTAAAATTATGATTAATATTTTGTAAAACGTTTTTTTTGTTATTATATTTAAATAACCTATATGTCATATTTTTCATTTGATGTTTTGTTACGTGATTTTTTGGCATGTGATGTAATTTTATGTGATGCTTTGTCATGTGATGTTTTGTTGTTGTTATATCATGTGTTGTTTGTTACTGTGCTTCTGTAATGGAAGCAAGAATACAGATAACTCTTACAGTGGATGTCTCTTTAGGTTTCGGAGGCTGCATCTGAGATGTAGCAAACAACACAGCGTCGTGGTTGGAAGGGAAGATGGTAAACTGGAGTTTGTCCTTTTCTGGTTCGTATTTGTCGTATTTATCCATAATCTCCAGGATGGGACCTGCAAAGAAAGATGACATTACAAATGCATTTCGTCATTTGGTTACATTTTTGGTCATTTGGTCACTTCCCTGGAATGTTCGCCTTATTTGTCATGTTGATATTACGTAGTTCTCTATTTACCATTGGCCCTGGAGAGTAGCAACCTGATGCCCATCTGCTCCACTTCCCTGTAAATGTGCGCCTTATTTGTCATGTTGATATTACGTAGTTCTCTATTTACCATTGGCCCTGGACAGCAGCATCTTGATACCCATCTGCTCCACTTCCTTGTAAATGCTGCGGATCATCCC
Organism: Agapetus fuscipes; assembly: GCA_951799405.1. Lineage (NCBI taxonomy): Eukaryota > Metazoa > Arthropoda > Insecta > Trichoptera > Glossosomatidae > Agapetus > Agapetus fuscipes. Next base: position 10,673,586 of record OX637344.1, read on the forward strand.
AACACCACCGGTGTCCATATAGCTCATGGCAGTCAGGTCCATTATTATGTACTTTATCTAAAAAACAAAGCAAATCAAATCAACCAGAAATAAAGACAACCATAGAAAACAGTATCAGAAAAGCAAAGATCAAGTAATGACGACTATGCACTATACATTACGTCACTCATGCCATATTCCTAGCCGCGGATATCATGTCCCGATTCACAGATACTTTGACGTCTTTGTATCTTTGAAATCTTTGAAAACTAACGGGGCTATTCTTAGACATTTTAGTCGTCGGTTTAGCCCACGCTTTGACAAACAAATGGTGCCCGGTCTGAAAATTTCATCACAACGGTCATTTTTACCTACCAAATTTTGTAATATTTGTATGAAAACAAACCAGCTGTTCACTTGCCGCCATCTTGGATTACAGGAAAACGTCTAAGAATAGCCCCGTAAGTCTCAAGTAACGGATACCATTTCCCGGTTTAAGAAAACCATGCCCCAAGTCACGGAAATCATGTCCCAAATCACAGATACTATGACTTAAATCTTACAATGCCATGTCCCAAGTCACGGATATCATATCCCAAGTCACGGATACTAAGCCCCAAAATACCGATGCCATATTTCAATACATGGATACTATATCTAAGTCACGGATACTGTACCCCAAGGCATGCATATTATAACCCAAAACACGAATACCATGTCTTGAGTCACATATAGCATATTCCAAATCCAGGATACCATGTTCCAAATCACGGATACCATAGCTCAATTAACGGGCACCATCCCCAAGTCACGGATTCCATGTCCCAAGTTGTAACGTGGAAAAAGAGTAAATAAACTATCCAACCTTGTTGGGGTCTTCGTTGTTGTCCTGCAGATTCCTCACGTCTTTTTGTGATTTGAAGTTGACAAGAGTGGGTATCCCGATCACGCTGAACATCTTAGCTTTGAAGCTGTTCTTACTGGCAAAGTTGAGACTTCCGCAATAGTGGTAGATTTTAATACAGGGAATTTCGACAGCCTGGAAAATACAAGATTCATGAACCTGGTAAAAATAAAAACTTCCATAAATGCTTTGAACCGTTACAATTTTTAATGAGAGGATATTGAGAAAACATGAATATGGTGATTCTCCTGAATGAACATGAACGAATGCGGTTTCCTTTGTTAAATGAAAAATTCATGGTAGACGAAAAAAGGCAGTCACCAAGTCACCAAAAATGTGGTGTCAACATGACACCTTAGTTTTTTCGGAAAAAATTAATCACCATTTTTCGTCTCACCAGACAATAAATGCATTGGATGGAGCACACTCTTGTCCCGGAGAAGTAAATACTCTCCAAATGTTGAAGCACCCCTTATGTCAACCGCATAGAAGTTGAAAAAAAAAATTACCCCATAAAACACCCAAGTAGCATCCCAAGAACTTCCAAATTAAACAATTGATATGTGCTTTTCCTCGTACAAGGAGCTCAAAAAGAGTGTACTGGATCTATAATCTATGTTGAAAAGATACATTAACTTTAAAGGCTTATATTTAATGCATTCCAACAAGCAGGCACGTGTAAGCTTGCACTTAGGGGTGGCCAAAGCCTCAACTGAAGTGACTTTACGTATTTTATTATTATAAGGGTATTCCACAATCTTTTTAACTTGTTTACCGCTTTGTATCTCTTGATGTCCACGTATATTTCAGTTTTTGGTATTCTTCCCAGCAGACAAGTGTAGGGAGATTGGGCTTTGATGAACAGTGTTCCAATACTTCCTATGATGCCCACCAACAGCCTGAAAGTAAACAAAGAGTGATGAAATTATGAGAAAAATGTGTGATTTCGTATTTTCGGGTTTTTTGAATGTTAATGTTCTTACCCAATGTCAATGTTGATTCCCACAACCAGAATAAAAGTGAATATCCAAACGAATCCATCCAACTTGCAGAGTTTCCAATACCTGTAAAAAAAAATACATCATTAATTACAGTAAAATCAACCACCTGTTACTTTCTTTGATGTTTTCGAATTAATATTGAATTGCTGACAACTCGCTGCCTTAGTTCTTGTTTACCGTATACGCCATTGAGAAAATTTTACATGAGCAATGCTTGCATGTGTACTGGACCAATGTGGCTTATGAAAACAAGAAATTTATTTAAATAACTCTCACATTATCGAGTTTGTTTTTCTTAGCTCAGATTGTGAAGAATTTGATTCTTAAGACAATTGCATAAAAAAATCATATTTGACAAGATTGGCGTATACGGTAAACAAGAACTGGGGGAGTGCACTACTAAAGCCCAAAAAGTGTGGAAAAGGTGAGGAAAGAAGTACGAATAGTTGCACATGATTAAAGGAAAAATAGAACCATAGCAAAAAATGTGACAAATCAACAAAATAAATCTCAAAAATTTGGTAGGTTATGGATTGGCAAAACCAGTAGACAAGACAAAACAACAAAAGGCGGCTGAGGAATACTGCTCTGTAGAGACCCATGGTGCGTAAACGGGAAGTGGAGGAATACAGCTGAAATGGCTATATGATGTCTAGTGGACTTCAAGAGATTGATTGGATAAAGACAGCTTGAAAATAATAAACAAGAAGAGTTTCTACCCACCTGATTACATCTTTTGCTTGCATCAGCAAAGGTTTGATGGCCACGAGGACGACTGATGCGAGAATTGGACGGGGGAGAACGTCGAAGAATGGTCCAACCCAGAGAAGAATACAAATGAAGAGGCCGCAAGATATGAAACTTGTTATTTGTGTTCTGCCTCCCACCTGGAAACAGACATTAAAACATGGTTGCTTTTTGCTTCAAAATATTTCTTCCTATATGAGTAATTTAACCATTTTTATAGACCCTCTATTGTAGCATAAACATGATATTGTTATGTAAATATTAGAATAGGTATTAGCTATAACTATGCAATAAGAATCCTCATAAATATGTGTGGGTAGAAATCATTGAATAAAATACTTGAAGCATCGAGAAATAATGATTACTACGCCTTTCTGGAACTGTCTAGCGAATATATATCTAGATTGTACTGTTTTGAAGAGTATAAAAAGGGTGCAAGTTGCTTGCAGAGCCAGTGTCCTACGAGCTTTACAACTACATTGAACCAGCTTAACCAGTGAACAGAAACCAAGTGTAATGGAATAGTCGAGACTATCTTTGTGAAAATAAATTATTCTAATCTAATCTAATCTAATCTAAGCTGCAAAGATATATATCATTTAAGATTTAAATTAAATGCATTCCCACAAGCAGATATGTATAATTTCGCGCTAACACATGCCGCATGTGGACCTACAATATAAAAACCCAATCTCAAATGAACATAAGCCTTGCAACTCTTGCCGTCCTTCCCTGAAACAGGGGTGACATTGGCAAAGTGAACCATTTTTTTTATATTATGGGTGGTCAGCCGCATAACAACCTATAAGTCAAGGAACATACATGACAAATTACATTTTTTAAATCAATAAATAACAATATATACATGGACATAAAAAAAAACTAAATCATAAAACCAATTTCACTTTAACAAACCCTAGCCGCCAACATCACAGATCAACCGCCATTTCTTTCTATCCTTGCATACTTCTTTCATTTCCTCCAGAGTCATAACCTTCTTCATACAGGCTCTTCTTTTATTACGACTCTGGATATTCCATTCATTCGCAATTTCAGATATTTGGTCCATCCATACCTTCTCAGTCTTCCTCTACCACGACATCCATCTATTCTACCAACATATACTTTCTTCGTCAGTCTTTCCTCATTCATTCTCTCCATATGCCCAAACCATCTGAACAAACTTCTTTTAATCTTCACTTTCACACTTTCTTTTGCACCACATTCTTTTCTTACAAAATCATTCCTCACCCTGTCACTCCGTTTTTTCCCAATCATACTTCTTAGAAAGTCCATTTCAACAGTATGGACTTTACTAATTTCACTTTCATTCACCGTCCAGGCCTCGCTTCCATACATCAAGGTGGGTAAAAGTATGCCACAGCGTACCGCGTATTAAAAGTGTGAAATAAACAACTGTATAAGAATATTATCTAGGTTTTTGGCAGTTACTTCGTGAAAGTTCATTTTAATAGATTAAAATAAAAAACTTCTTTGTTACAATTCACATGAGTTTTTATTATTATTATTATTATTATTATTATTATTTTTTTTTTTTTTTTTTTTTTTTTAAACACTACCGGTTTCGGGAGAAGCAATACCTCCCATCTTCAGGTGTAAATATAAAGTTTATATTTACACCTGAAGATGGGAGGTATAAAGTTTATATTTACACCTGAAGATGGGAGGTATTGCTTCTCCCGAAACCGGTAGTGTTTAAAAAAAAAAAAAAAAAAATAATAATAATAATAATAAAAACTCATGTGAATTGTAACAAAGAAGTTTTTTATTTTAATCTACTGTATAAGAAGACCAGTATTTTTAATTGAAAGACTGTTGAACCCTAAAATCGTAACAATATGAAGGAATTTTCGGAGAAAATGACTTTTATAATTGGCGGTTGACACTGGAAAATTGCTTTCTGGCATCTGTTGCTGTGGTTTATCGGAGCTGTTGCTTCCTGCCCATGTCATTTGTAATGAATAAGCACATTTTACACATAGGCAAAACGACCGGTAGCTCCAGCTTAAAAATTTCACGGCAACAGATCTCAAAAAGCAACTTTCTAGATTTTTTGGAGTATTTTATCGTCTTTAATGTAACGAAGTATCTAAATCAAACCCTACTTCTTAAAAACGATTCATGGCATGTACAAAATAACAGAAGACGGGGAACAACAAATAGCAGTCTCCTTGGTAGACTACTCAAGGGATGAAAGCCTAGATGTAGATTCCCGTCTCGGGAGTAGGGTCCGAGAACAGCAAGACACGATATTTAGTAACAACCAAAAAGGAAAAAAGAGTTTAATTGTGGTTTTGGATACTTACATTAAACTGGATAGAAGAACGCGACAGACTTGTGCATATTGGCATGCATGAAAAAAATGATCCAAAAACATTCCCGAGACCCTGAAAACCAAAATAGACAATTATTCCTCAGTTCTATGATTCTTTTTTCACCAGTTACTCAAAAATACAAATTATAGTACCATAGCAAGAAGTTCCTGGTTACCATCTACTTCGTATTTGGCTTTTGTGGCGAATATCAGAGCCATGGAAACTGCAACTGTGTACGTGACCAGGGTTATGGTAAAGGAGTCCAATGCAACAACTGGCAGAAGCTCAAATTTAGGAATATCAGGAAGTGGTAAACTGAAACATGAGAAAACAATGAAGACATTGATGAAGTTGAACCTTATATTCCTTTAATTCTTTCAGTTGTATTTTGTTAAATAAAAGAGATCACAAGATGTAAAATTAATAGAAACATGTGAACGAATGTGTCCAGATTGGATTCAAAAACTTCTTATGGATAATTTTACGGTGTTGAAACAATTCAATAAGTTCTGCGCCTAATCTTCAACGCATTTGCCGGTTTCACTCTGATTCAAAACATTCCTAAGACTTCTACTTTTTACCGCTTTTCTCTAATCTAAATAATTGAAATACCGAGAAAAGAATGTTTTTCTAAGAAGATTAAATATGAAATAAATTGTCAAAAGTGCGAAATGTGAGTTATTACAGAAAAACATCGAGGAGGCTATGAAGTAATGGATGGATCAAATTGTAGGCGTTTAAAACATACCCTGTGGGAATATTGCCGACCAACTGCACACCATACAGTCCCTTCAAGTCGTAATATTTGCTGATAATAGTGCCACAAATCACAACTATGAGTTCCATCGGAATCGGAATTCTGCTGACTTTGCTGATTATTGGCTGAAAAAACACAGACAGAACAATTAATTGATTCATTGACCACACCGCAATACAATGGAAACATAATGAAAATGAGAAAGAATAAACCGATGCTAAAGTTTGTAGCCGTGACATTTGGGTGCGAGAAGTTTTGGACAATTTTGAGTGTCAGATAAAATAGGCTGTGAATGATGACAAAATATGGAGAATTAGTTGCAGAGATCTTTTTCCCATGCTTCCCAAGTAGGTGCATGCTGGATTGAACAACATGGGCTGGACATGTGAAAGGAATTTTATCTTCGGTGCCAAAAAAAAACATGGATTCGGAGTGAAAAGATAGAAAATAAAAGTGTGGGTAGATGTTAGATGGAAAGATGAGATAAAGAAACAGAATGTTACGATTTTTGGTTCGGATACTTTTCAAATAAAACTCTACTCTTCTTTTTACTTATTTATTTCACACGTTTATATTTATTTTTACAAAGACACTTTCATTTATTTCATTACACTTGGATTTATTTTAACTGGTTTTGATTCACTGATCTAATTTGTTGACTGTATTTGTGAGAGCTTGAAGACCAACTGCCCAGTGCAAGCAATTTGCACCCTTTTTATACTAAGAAGGTGGAACTGTCGAGAACACATTTTTGCTAGACTGCTCTCGAAGCACATAATCTAGTGACTTCTCTATTTACTCACACTCATCAATTCTACCCACCAATACAATAAAGAATTCCTATTGGCTATAACTAATACCTATACTTATTTTAATATTTATAATGCATATTTACATAACAATAACATCAACAATTACTTGAAAGACTGAATTGCCGTGAAGGGAAACAGAATGAATTGAAGGTGAAGATTAGAAATGATTCATTAATCATTACGTAGTAGTTTGTTTTTTTTTTTATTAATTACTACCCAATGACATCTGTTGAACCAGAATCGAAGTTATTGTCGATATGAAATGACGCACCGATGCTTGAACCAGCGTTCGTGTCAACAAAACGAAATCAAGCGCCGACACCTTATCCCTCGACCATTCCAGCTACCATTAGCTGTAAGAAGAATTTTAATGTTTTGTTCCGTTTTGTTTCCATGTGTGTAAATGGTGTGACATGAAATATCTATTATTATAGAGAAGTGTTTGGATCATTGATTTTAGGAAACTTACCTTTAGAAGTTCATTATTCAATGTCATAATGGTGACCGATATGAAGGTTATCACAATAGAAGGGATGTTTGCATGTGGAAGCTGTAACGCCGTATTGTAAAATGTCTGTAAACAAAAAATATATTCAAAGTGTAAGGGTTCGTGTGTTGACATGGTAAAGATTAATTTAAAGGAATAATGCACAAATAAAATAGTGCTTCTCTTGATAACGATGTGATGACACCTAAAGCGCTTGAGGAAGTAAATCAACTCGGGAAGAAAAACCTTGTTTTTCTTTTTATTATTTTAAAACAGTTTTATTAATCAACAAATAAAATATTAATTAACACACATTAACTAAGAGTCTGGTTCTGCATGCCAACTTGAGGATTCCTGGAACGACAGGACTCACAGTCTACAAATGAGCACAGCGGGCTGATTTCGGGATTTAGATTTTACGAGGAAAAGGGACGGATACATTGCAAGTAAGCAAGTGCGAAAAAGACAGATAAAAAAAAACGAGAAGCGTTCAAGAAATGTGTGTTGTTTGCGTGCGTACATAGTTTGTAGAAAATAAAATGTTGGAGCGACACAGACTTTCAATTGTATTTATTTGTAAAAATGATATTTTTCCCGCTCCAAAACCGCTGCCAGAGGTGCTATCAAAATAGTAGGCCAGGAGACCATGGACTTACTGCGCTGTTGCCCCTCGAAAACCAAAGAGCCATAGACGTCATCTACCACTGGGACAATACGATGTAAAACTGTGAATTTCGTTTTGTTGTGGAATAAAGGTTTTCAGGGTACTCACCAAAGCAACTTCAAAGTTCCCGCTGACTTTGGGTAGCTTCACGCCAAAAGCATCTTTAAACTGAGCTGTCATAACGAGTACAGTTGAAGCTGTGATGAAACCACTGACCAAAGGTTCACTTAGCAACGAAGACAGCACGCCAAGTCTAAAGATCCACATGATGACCTGGACAAAAAAAAGGTGAAATTGGTCTCATGAAATTGAAAGTAAAAAATACACGAAAACAAACGCTAGGATCTCGTAGCTCGGAGAACCAAAATGAAGAGATGTAGAATCAAACAAAGAATAATGTTTACCACACTGTTGTTTAACTTTTTTAGATGGACAATTTTATAATAGTCTCGGCAAGCTCTACCATTTTCAAGTCCAACGGTATTTTTGCGTTACGGGCAGTAGGCATTACAGGGTGGTGCACCCCATACAGGCACATGCGCCTAATAGCTAGGCAATTATGGTGAAAAAAGCATATTTTAAGCTTGATATTGAGATTTAAAATATAAAATTTAAGTTTGATAGGAGATTGGAGCCATTGTTAGAACTTCAGTCAATTCCAAATGAGTTTGTTTTAAAGGAATGGGAGAAAATATTTCTTCTGAAATGTATATGCTTATACCCTATGGACGCGTATGGTATGCAACAAGGTCACTACTGAAAACTTTAGCATCAACGAAGGACTTCCGGATCATTTTGACTTGTGCATTCCCAAATTCAATACCAACATCTTTTTACTAAGAACAATAATGGAATTTTCGATAGTTTTGACTTTTGAATGCTTTAATGCAAATTAGAAAAATACTTACTTGAATACATCCGACCAAGAAACAAATGGTTGTGGCCACTTCCAGAGGGGCGTAATGTGGACCTTCTGGTAGTCCTTCTGAAAGAGGTACAATAAAGATTGTTCAACTGTGGTATCAAGAAAATGAGAGAAAATATATATTGGATGCCAGATAACTGAATAATATGTTGTACCAACCAACGATCAACATAAAAGAGCAACATCTGAGCCAATTTGTGTACTAAAAAAAAATGCGCATGTTTCATACAAACGGGGTCTTGGTATAATCAGTTTCCAGGCAACGGCCATGGTTATGTCTCTTTTACGTATGGCGTTAATCTCTTATGTCTAATTTTTTCGTTGTTTACTTACTATACCGATTAATTGTATGTTTGTTACTATGGGAAAAAAACAGACATAAGCCATCTATGTCTATTATATTGATCGATGGTTAAGGTTGAACGATTGGTAGATGGATTTAGAAAAAAAACGACATAATGGAAAAATGGGAACAAACCTTCAATTAACGTTCCATTTGGGAAATGTGGAAGACTGATATCAGAGTATTTATCAACGGCCTGTAACAAAAACAAATAATTAGCATAAATATTTAAAAATATAAATGGTTAAACATTGTTTTAATTCACTTTATTTTATTTGTTTATGCTCGAATATTTTAAAATATAATAAAGTGAATTAAAACAATGTTTAACCATTTATATTTTTAAATATTTATAAAAATGGACTTTCACTGTGTTAACAGATCAACACTAAAAAACAAATAATTAGAGTTTGTAATAATATCGATGAAGTCGCTTACTAATAGAAAAGCGGGAGAATTATGTGATGCATGTCCGCCGGTTTCTTATAGTAACTTTGTTTGATTCAAGAAGGATTCACTAGGCAAAGAAAACTGATGACGATTTTTGACGTGTGTTCCACCATCAACGCTCGCAGCACCTGAGCCAAAGGGGAATTGCCTGATCTTTTTTTTTTATAAAGATGTAGACCAATTGGCGCTCTCCATTTTTTGGTTGTTGATAAGTTTGCACACAAGCAACATGAGCTCCTTTAATGAAAAACAGACGGCAATTAACCGAAATTGTTTAGTCTATAGTGCTTTTTAAACCTCTCTTGGTTTGATTGCTGTGGTTGTTATTCCCATACACGACCTGTGACGTAGCGTCTTCAGGTGAAATTCGTTATGTTTCGACTTCATTTGTTACTCATTATTATCAAAAATTCAAAATACCCATAGGTTCCACATATTGATATTGAAACAAAATAAAAGATTAGACTTTGACATACACCGGTCTGTCGTCTAGTGGTTAAGGCTACGGACTCATTTTCCGAAAGTTGTCCTTCGATTCGGTTGAAGTTCGATTCCCAGTGGAGCATTTATATTTTCAAATATGTTCTTCACCTGGGTTGAAAAAATTATTTACCTTTAAAAACATACTGGTCACCTAAGATTCATCCAGCATTACAGAAAATGGGTTTTGCTTGAGAATTGTTGCTTTTTAGCGAAAACAGCGCTCACCAAATAAATCATCCATGTATTTGGGCTTACCTTTGCCATCATCAAACTAGCGACAGCGAATGTCCCAATAGAAATATGCCTTGAGGTCCCAAAGAAACAATACACCAGGACTGGAAAGAATGCCATGTAGAGTCCCACAACTGGTGGGACGTTGGCTAGGAGACCATAAGCCAATCCTGAAATTTGAAAGGGGAAAAGGTGAAGTCAATCATCATGGGATGGATTAGGCTGCCAAACAGAGTGGCAGAGCTCCGAGATAGGATCAAGGCAAGTAGCCAAAGCATCGTAGCGATACTGATGGCCAACAGATGGGAGTCCAAGATATAGAAGTCTACATCTCTGATGTGAAGATGCAAAGATATATTGCATAAGCAGACATGTATAAATTCGCGGTTACACATGCCGCATGTGGGCTCACAACATAAACATTCCATCTCAAATGAGCATAAGCCCTGCAACTCTTGCCGACACTCTCTGAAACAGAGTGGCGTTGGCAAAGTGAAACTTGTTTTGCAGTGTGGGTGATCAGCCTCATATTAACCTATTAGTCCAGGGACTGGATATTCTCATGCTGAGCCTATACTTTTATATATTTTTTTATCTATATTATTTTAACACCAATATGTGGTTTGTGTATTTCTATGTTTAAAGCTGGTATTACACCCTCCATGTGACTACGCTAAAATAACGTTTCTTATTATTGTTATGAAAAAATATTGAAATGTAAACTTGGATGAATCATTATTCAAATTTAAGCTTGAATGAATGCCTGCGGTGAAGTAGGCTCTTCATTTTGATTTATTTTATAATCTGTCGTTAGTCAATGCCGTCTTTTTTGGTTATAAGATAAACGCAACCGGTCCGGTCGATAGCTCAGTTGGTAGAGTGCTTGCATTCTACCCCGTGAACTCGGGTTCGAAACCCACCGAGGAGGGTGTCAGAAATGATTTCCTATTTTCGGTGTTTATTTCGAACCCCATAATAAAAATACCGGCAAGGCTTACTCAGCCTTCACAAGAAAAGAGTACCAGCCCCCTCGGGAGCTGGGAAACCCCCACTTCAACTGAAGTGGTTGGCGTAAGGCCGGCTCCCTTACCTGTAAAAATAAATAGGTTCAACTCGCCACATGCGACCCCTTCGGGGATAACGCGGCAAGAAGTTACACTATATGTGTAGCTTAGTTGCGTTTAGTTTCGTTTTTTTTTTTGCAACCAAGAAGTTAAACTACACGCGTAGCTTGTAGCTTTTTATTAAGTTGCGAGTTTTAAAGCCATTCTTTTTTCTCACAATGTGTTCAAAACTGTTTTCAACTTTTGCTAGCAATGTTTCTAATTGATAAATGGCCATAACAACATTTTTGCATGTTTGCTAATTTTTTTGGCACGAATTTTTCGCTTTGAATAACAAGTAACAAAACATCGTATCAAAGTTTTGTACGTCATAGAAAAGAAAGTGGATATTAAATTCCACCATGTTTTTTCAAAACATATTACATAACTTGCGTTTTAGATACCATCAATATCATGGTTTGTGCTACGACTCGGTGTGAATCTTATACTCCGTTTACATTCAGCTCCTAGCGAGAGGCGAGTAAGAAGGGAAGTGAGCTGTGCATGTGCGTGAACAGGCGTACTTCCCATAAGAGCAGTGACTTCCGATTACGGCAGTATACGGATTTTTGCGGGAGTCAAAGGAACGATTCGAGAGCACCATTGGCTAGTCTGTCCCCCCTCTGGTCTCCGTCCATACTCGCGGCTGCGGAAGTGGCTGAATGTAAATGGCGCATTATGGAGTTGCAAGTCCCTTTCCACCCCATCCACCATCTAAGCTTTGGCCTCTCTACACTTCTTCTGCCACTAGGTTTTGTGGAGTTGATCTTATTAATTGTTGGAGTATCGCTTTTTTTTGGACATATCCCAAAATTGCAGTCTATGGTTATACCTACTTTGACAGATTTTATTTTCACATGTGGGCGCATATATTATAAGTTTTAACGTACATACATTAGTAAAGTCAATAGTCTATAGCTTTAAAATATAGGTAAGACAAAAATTCGATTTTGTTACTAGTTAGACCATTCTAGAAGATATATACTTTTAATTTATCATTTCAAATAAAAAATCTGATCACTTGTTTTAATCTGACTGGGTAAAACCAAATGAAGCACCCTGTCTTTACTATATTTTTGAAGCACCCTGTCTTTACTATATTTTTGAAGCACCCTGTCTTTACTATATTTTTGAAGCACCCTGTCTTTACTATATTTTTGTTCCCTAATTGTTACTTATTCGATTTTTTAATGTTACTGATCACAAAATTAAATATTTCACCACTTATATTTCATTTCTTATACCCGATTGCAAAAACAATATTAACACATTAAATAGTAAAGGACCAAGACACGAACCTTGTGGGATGTGCACAGCAGTGACGGTGAAACCAGTTATAATGTCTCCGATAAGATCATCTTTTATGGAATATTGTGGTAGCCATGAGATGACGGGCACCATATTCTGAAAGCAGCTTCCTATGCCGCAGGATTTGAAGACAGACCTCCATCCATGGGATGCTGAAAAGTTCACAAAAGAAGTCATTAAAAATGGCCATTGTTTTTTTGAGAATGTCTTTTATGTTTTAATACTTTTAGATTATTCACACATTTTTTATATCACGTTATTCTCTATTTCAGAGAAAATTTCACAGATGGTTTTTTTTTACCAAAAGTAAGGAATTTATCGAAGAATAATTAACGATATTTTTTTAATCTATAATCTATCAATTATCTAATTTGCAATAATACATATGCTTTTAAGATTCACACTGAATACATTCCCCCAAGCAGAGACAAGTCATTTCGCTGTTATACACGCTGTACCTAACTCTGGCCTGTAACTCTAGCTGCCCTTTCCTCAATCAGGGATGACATTAGCAAAGAAAACCATTTTTTATGATATGGGTGTTCTGCGTACGCACTAGGCGGCATGCTGCACTAGTGCGTACGCACCCTAAGTCAAGGAACATGATTTTTCTTTTTTATTCCAATTTTATATTTTTTTAATGAGTCTAACTATTTAAAGGTTTCGTTAATAAATTAGGCATTGAAGATTAATTAAATTATAATACACGGAAGTACATTTTTCAAAAAAAAATTGAAGTTAATAGGTAACCTTGATTTGCTTTATTAATATACATACAAGATGTGCTACAAGATGGCGCGGTAGTTGCGATTTTCTCCACTTTCAGTATAATCGGTGTAGCACAATAGATAATAATATTTTTGATGTGTAAATAAATAAGTACACATTAGGAGTTCCTTGTTACATGTTAAGGTCGGTATGCGGCTAACCCCCCTTGCTGTAAAACTAGGTTCACTTTTGATAATGCCACCCCAGTTTCAGGGAAAGTGGCAAGAGTTTCAAAGTGTATGTTTATGTGAGATTTGATTTACTTTGTATACACCTAAACATGCAACATGTGTATTTAATATGAGCCTTGAATATCAATAAATCTCTGCAACTTAGATTATACAGGAGGATTTATTCGGTGAGCGCTGTTTTCGTGTGAATCACACCTCAAGAGCTCTCTGCAATCATGATCGTCTCTTATTCTATATAAAGCCCCGGTTCTCAAGCAAGACCCAGTTTTTGTAAGGCTGGGTGGTACTTACTTTTTTTCGAAGGTTTTTGGTAATCAGCATGCCTATTCATTTCTTCTTGGACCAAAACTGGGCGGACGACATTAAACGTGTCTGAAGAACTGAAAAGTATACCATTTTTTTTATTTAAAAAATTACTTACTTGGAGTAATTTGTCTTTTTTTTTTTAATATGCCTGTTTATTTATAGGAATAGCCACCCCAAGGGTGCTTCTATGTATTGAAGCTACTATTTTACAAATGTGTCTTAAGCAACCTTCTGAAACTGCCAACACTGGTATCCTTTACTCCAGACTTAGCTCCAGAGGCAGTCAAGTTTGCTTTAATGAAAAAATAACATTTTCTCTTAATTGCCAATAGGGTAGTTGCAGTGGTAGGGAAAACGGTTAAAAATAATATGGTTGTGTAGACTACATCTCAAGGATCACAACCATATATTTTTTAAGTAGTAAAAATAAAGATATCATTGATAATTTTGAAAAATAAAATGCGGAGAATTTGCAATGTAAACGGCTAGGAACGTTTGACGTCATTTTGACGACAAACGTCGCTGTCAAACTGACTACCTGGGCCATTTGACACCGAAACTCCGAAGATCTGACGTCACATCCGCCCGAATAAAGAAATGACCTGTTTTAGCGGAAATGGAAAATACGCGAATTTTAAAGAGCTATAATTTAAAAACTAAGCCACATATAATTTTTTAAAAAACGCAAATGCATTTTAAAAAATATAGCCTACCATTCTCCAAAGCGTAAAGAAGTGACACTGTACGTGTAGCTTAGAAAGGTAGTTAAACATGTATTAAACACAAGCGTAAAGATGGAGATTTTGAAATATGTAATATCTTACTATTTATGTGCCCCATTGTCCCTCTCGTCTTGTCGGATGTATTCATCCCCGAACAGATGCATTTTAAATGTAATATGTTTAGTTTTTCATCTGAATTGTGTGTTTAAATAACTTTTACTGAAAATTGATAAAACAAAATTGAAGTTTAAATTAACAGAACGTAGAATTGCTCCAGGTCTAGAAATATTCCTTATGTGTAGAAAACATATGAATAAAAAAAATGGATATAAGAAAATCTGTTAAGCATGACATTTACCGCTGTAGTCACAAATCGTACTATCGCTTCCCTAAGGGCTTTTGCACCAACCTCCAATCAATATTAGATTGACGCATCAAATTTGATTGCTTGATTCTGGTAAGACAGGAGCTTTGCGGTGGCCAGGCCGGTTGCCTGGAACAATTTGCCCGCCGGTGTTTGCGCGAAAAGCCTACCACCACCTTCAAAAAGGGACTGAAGACACTGCTTTTTTCCAGAAGCCATGGCGCCCTTGAGATTGTCCTGGACCATTAAATGGTGCCACAGGAAAGAAATTATCCATCATCAATCAATCAAGGAACTTCATCTTTCATGTTCAAATTCCATTATATTATTACCCACTTCCGAGAAATATTTAACCATCATCAATCAATCAATCAATCAAGGAACTTGGTTAAATATTTCTCGGAAGTGGGTAATTATATGATTGAATTCGAACAGGGAAAATGATGTACATCAGCTGATTTACTTATATGCAACTAAATTTTTGATTTTATGGGAAAAATCACACTTGATTTTGATTTTTGTCTGATTGGAGTTTGGTGCAAAAGGCCGTTAGTATTCACTAGCACTTAGAATGGAAATATGCATTACACACCTAATGTAAAAAAAACAGTCTAAGCGCCTTAGTCAGGGCTAAGGGATGGTTTAGTACGATTGGTGAACATTGGGGTAGAATCATTGCATTAATAAAAAATAATTTTATCAAATTTAATTTAGAAAATTGAAACAGAAAGTTTTCTTCTTGTTAGAAGTTTTTGAATTCAAAATGTAAAAAAAATAAGGGAATTTAACCTATAACTTTGAGGTAGCGTCTCAACAGTTTTGCGACCGACTTTCTAAGCTTAGTGTTCACTGACTGAAGATGTTTTCCTGGACACAAACATCGAGCCGCCTCCCCTCCTTTCGCATTTGAAAATTTGCCATTATATGAGAAAAATACACACATTACTTCCCGTACATTACATCTGTTTACTCACAAATTATAATCACAATTAAACGAGAATACATCATGACGCTCCTTGACTGAAAATAAAATTCACTTAGCTTTGCATAAAGACCTTCAATTTAAGAAAATTGCACTAGCTGAGTACTTCAAGTGTAACGTCAGAGTAAACTTTTTACAGTTTGTGTATGAACTAATCATTACTCTATGGTATGAACACAGTAAAAATTAGTTTATTTTTATTTTGTAGATTCGTGAAGAGGAATACAATTCACCATACTATTTTGCCTGGCTAGAAATAGGTATACACAATATAAATTAAAGAATAATTATTTAATATTTTAATTGATTATTAATTAACAATGACATCTGTTGAACCAGTATCAAAGTTTTTGTTTATAGGACACGGCGCAAGCGGGGTTTGAACTTGCGATTTCAATAACGCAAATTCTTATCCCTTTGACCATATTATTATCCAAAACGGAGTTGGCTGGTTCGCAGATTAAGCCATCGATATTACTTTTATAATGAAACATGTAGGTACCTACATACGTACGTGCATACATCTCCTCAAATCACCACGTATTTCTTTATAAGGTTGAGAAATAAAAATAAAAGCTCGATCACTTCAACTGAAGTGGTTGGCGTAAGGCCGGCCCCATTACCTGAAAAAATAAAAAGGTTACACTCGCCACATGCGAAATGCCTTTGGGAATAACGCGGCAAGAAGTTACACTATATGTGTAGTTTAATGGGTTGCGATGCCCTTTAATCGTAGCCACATAAAAACTTTCAGGACATTATGTTTTCGTTCAATGTCTAATTTATTTATGACTTAATACATAATGGATGTAAAAATAATGCGACGCGACGCTTAAATAAGCTAAATTTTAATTATTAGATCACGGTGCACAAAATTACTTGCTTCTGATGATTTTGGTTTTTTGATTTTAACATTTATTAGCGTGAATTTAAAATTTAACAAAATAAGCAAAGATCCCAATTTAATTGAATTATCACACGTCCCAGGAAGTGTGCGTGATTCAATGAAAGATGCTTGAAGTCCAAACATGCAGTAGCTGTCAATACCAAGCGATAAAACATGGCGTGAACAGTTGATACACATTGTATAAAGATCATTTGACTGCCTGATCAGCTGTTCATGCGCAGCCATTTTTACCGCTTGATTTACTTATATGGATACGATCGCTAGACAAGACGAGATCTTGGACTGGAGATGGAAAGTGATGGATAAACATAGTTGGCAAAGGTTTACGGAGGATTTGATATTCAAGAATGAAGATGATGTTGATGATGAAAAATTGCGATGTTTTACAACGCAAATCACCAGAGCAATATTTTGTATTCAACAAAATAACAAAGGTACCTACATTTCCTGCATAACAATCATGAGTTTTTTCTTTAAAAATTAAAATTGTGAATATACTAAGTAAAAAAATTATTTACAAAAAACAAAAACAAAAACACCTTGATGGAAATATGCACATCTTATTTTTCCTACGCTGAAAATGCCTAGTACATCTAGCGTTGAAAAGCTAAAGCTTTTTGTAAGAAGATATTACCAAAAGAGTTTTTTTACATAAAGCTTATTCGGTATTTTTAAATAACGTATAATTTTGTTGCTGTGTTTTAGATTTTTTTTTTTTTTTCCTGCCAAAGTTGATTTTTGCTATGGTTGAAATACCTATCCTTTAATTTACATGGCAACATAAATGTTTCATGGAACAGCCATAAAATAGTGACGTCTGATTTCACTACCGAGATATATTTTCCGATATTTCCCGAAGGTGTTGAAGGCCACGCTCTGCAAAAAACGAAAGCATCGAAATTGTTATGTTTTAGACAAAAAAAGTAATGAAACATTGATTGAAAAACCACTCCAGAGGGTAAATATATAGAAGCGTGAATTAGGTGCTTATAGAAAACTAGATTTTCTTTCTAGGTTACATTTTTTTACGATCCTAGAGTATATATAGAAAAAAAACCCTCTTAGAAAATGCTTTTTAAATGGCTCGGAATGTTTTTTCCTCAAAGCACCAGTAAAAATTAAGAATTTTATTTATAGGAATCATTAGGTAAACATAGTTTTCATTGACAAATCTTGAAACCATTCGATGACAATGACTTTCTTTCTGTAAATATAATATTTTAGTTTGTAGATACAACAGTATTTTTTTAGATTTTCTCATTGTAAAGCAAATAGC
This sequence comes from Agapetus fuscipes, assembly GCA_951799405.1. Classification (NCBI taxonomy): domain Eukaryota; kingdom Metazoa; phylum Arthropoda; class Insecta; order Trichoptera; family Glossosomatidae; genus Agapetus; species Agapetus fuscipes. The sequence continues at coordinate 10,691,632 of OX637344.1, forward strand.
TGAGTACACCCTGCACTGTAAAATATTTAAGTGCTTTTAAAAGCTAGTTATTATTTTTTTACTGAAAGTATACGTCTAAAAAAATTATGTCTAGGTAGCAAAAGAAAAGTCACGATTTTCTGTTTGACCGACATTGCGTATTGTTGTATTGAAACGGAAATGTCAACTTAAAAAAGCTTTAGCCTGTAACCCATAGATGGTAGTTTTTATTTTCAAAATAAGAATGGTGTTGCTATTTTCATAAATTATTAATAAATATTTTATTGTAACTTTCTACCTAACTAATAATTTATATGTTATTCATTTTTAATTTTTTTAATGTTACGAATGCAATGAATTTAGTCCCATATTTTTTTTTATCTCATAATGTAATTTCTGTTCCTTGGCAAATAGGTTGATCATAATGATGCCAAGAATAATGCCAAAAAAAATAAAGCTGTTTCGTGATAAATCCCTGCAACCTTGCAGCATGCAACTTTGTAATTTATGGAAGCACAAACTTACACGTGTTTGCTATGACGTAAAAAAACATAGAAGCTAATAAATCTTTGCAACTCAGATAACAGGCATAAATATCTTCCTAAGTCAAAATTTGTACATGTAGGTAGATAACATTTTAAATATCCATACCTACGTGAAATTTTCCATTTTGTAAAAGTAACAAAACCATTAGATACACACGTGTTTTACATTTAGAGATGATGTATTTATTAGATTTATCTTGTTCGTAGTGCGTAGGTACCTATGGGTCCTTATTTCTATCTACAGTCTAATCCGCAAGAAAGCATAAAATTTGGCATGCTTGTAGCTTTCTATGCCTATCTATAATCTCAGTTGCAAAAATGCATATTATATTGACACGTCCACAAATATACACGTGAAAGTACGCGCTTACACATATTGCATGTGTACGCATACTGACAAAATGAACCAAACTTCAAATGATTATAAACTTTGCAACATTTTTAGAGTATTGGAGGTCAGCTCATACCAATCTATTAGTCTAACTTTTATGCATTCTGTAAATATTTATTCAGCACAAAAACATCAAGAAATGATGCTTCTGGATTTTATGGCCCCATAAGTGTCCTTAGTTGGTTTTTGTTTTTTTACAGAAACGAAGTTTCTAATGAAAAAAATATTTGTGTGCATGGAAGCTACGTGCATGCCAAATTTCATGCTTTCTTCCAAATAGGACCGTATCTACATTTAGTCTCCCCAGTGTTTGTTTGGCTTATCTGCCATTTGATTCAAAGATGACCTTTCATTGAAATTGTCTTGGGAATCACGTTCTACACAATCTGAGCTAAGAAAAAAACATAAAACGTAAGAAACTCAACGCAACTAAGCTACACATATATTGTAACTTCTTGCCGCGTTATCCCCGAAGGGGTCGCATGTGGCGAGTTGAACTTATTTTTACAGGTAAGGGGGCCGGCCTTACGCCAACCACTTCAGTTGAAGTGGGGGTTTCCCAGCTCCCGAGGGGCTCGTACTCATTTCTCGTGAAGGCTGAGTAAACCTTGCCGGTATTTTATTTTGGGGTTTGAAATAAACACCGAAACGGGAAATCATTTCTGACACCCTCGGTGGGATTTGAACCCGAACTCACGGCATGGAATGCAAGCATTCTACCAACTGAGCTATGGACATAAGACAAACAAGCACCAAGGGAACGATTTGCCAGCTAAGACCACGGAATATCGTGAGAATAAACTGTAATTGTTTATTTTTCCTACGCCATATTCTCTGCTTCTGTCATCAGCTGATGTCTAAAAATGAACCAAATTTTTAGATTTTTGGTACTTTTAATTTGCTTGACATTTATTTTTAGAGATTTTTCTAATCAGTCTAATTTTGGCCCAACTGTCGTTCGTGCGTTATCAGAAATTTTACAGTTTCCGGTTTTTGCAACTTATTGAATATTGTGTACCTATATTGTGCAGTGGTTAACGCTGCAGACTCTTAGACTCAATAGAGTTCGATTCCCGGCTGAGAACGAAAAAATCATTTAATTTTTAAAATAATCTCCTTACTGGGTTGAACAGTTCCTATGCCTTTACCAGGGTCCACCCCGCTTTATAGCAACTGAGTCTCGTTTGTGTAAATGGCGCTTTCTAAAGCGATGACCAAATTCGCAGAGGGCTGTTGAGGTGGCATTCACACAAAAACAGCACTCATCAAATAATGCATCCTGAAAATTTACTAATCTTCTCTGGTGATTGTAATCAATACTTTAGATAGCGACCTGTTGTTCTGCATTTGGTTTTTTCTTTTTAATAAATCAGGAATTCTCATTCATTCACGAACATCCTTGACAAATAGCTTGGTGTGATGCTGACCATCCAAAGTGTAAAAAAATCCTTTGCCAATAGGTATGTTCCATCCTATATCACTGTAACTGTAACTCTATCGCCATTCTGCTAGGGATGGCCAGAGCCTCTGTAGATTTGCTTCCATTTTTTCATATCATGGCATTGGTACCTCTTTCATTATATTCACACCCCTTTTTCATACATTCCCTTCTTTTAAATTCGCTTTGTATATTAATATTCCATTCTTTCACAGTTTCACCCAACTGATCCGACCATATTTTTCTCGGTCGTCCCTTTCCACTTTTTTCTTTTGCATTTCCTCTCTATGCACACTTTGTAAGTCTTTCATCATCTATTCTTTCTACATGTCCAAACCATTTCATCACATTCCTTTGCACCTTTACCTTCACCATCCCTTCACGTTTCACGGAAGAACGGCAAGAACTGCACTGTTTATGCTCACTTGAAATCTTACATTTAAATGAGTCTATAATGATGTTACCACTTCTTCCGATGGCGCTACAGCCCATATCTCTCCTTGGGTTCCTACGTATAGCATTCGTCTCCAGTTCCTCCTGTCCTCACAGGCCGATCCCAACTTGTCTCCTGGAGAAGTTGCACTGCATCCCCCCTTCTTACTAATACATTTTGTGATAAATTTGTTTCTAAAATGTGATAATGTACAAAGATAATGTTGTTCGATAGTTTTGTTTAACGTTCATGTTTTGCTTCGCGAGTTCCCAAGATAGATAGATGAATACTGTCAGTTGTCACAGGATGTGGGATAATGCATAATAACTTGCTACTTATCAAAATAAAAATACAAAAACATATAAATAGATTTAAACTGGTCGTCACGTCATCTAGTGGTTAACGTCTGTGATTACAAATAAAAAATATACTGTGTTCGAATCCGTCGTATTGTAAAACACGTAGTAGTATTCAATTTTTACAAATTTACCCTGAGGGAAATACTCGTAAATGTAAAAAAAAAATAGTTCAACTTTTTAGAGCTTGTGAAAATTATTTTTTATTAAAAGTTAAAACATTTGAGAGTTTTATTTTTACAAGTTGAGCATTTATTTTACCTCAAGTACTTTCGACTTGCTTACGTCATTTTCAAGAGGAGACTTAAACAAGAGGGTAGGATTTGGTGAGAGGAACTTATTCCTTTTCACAAATTAGACGGCCAGCCTCATGCCACACATCATCATCGTCATCATTATCAATGGCACGGTGGGTCTTAAACTTCTTGATCAATCGCAGCCACCGCTGCCTGTTCAACGCCTTTATTCCAGTCCCATGCTCCTACCGTCCTGCAGTCACCTTAATCAGGGTCTTCCCACCGTCCTGCGCCCCTTTGAGTCCGTTATCACAACCATCTTTTACAGTCTCCGATGGCCCATTCACTGGATGTGACCCAGCCAATGCAGTCTGCTGACATTTGTTGACAGAACCGCATCAACGTCTTGGTACAGTTCGTACAGTTAAGAGTTGTATCTTTTTCGTCACATGTTCCCGTTCTATCCCATCCCCTTTACATGATGTGCGGGTTTCCTTGCTCCTGAGTAAACCTTATCGGTACTGTCTGTAATCCTGTATCTGAGTTGCAAGGACATATTAACATTAATTTCAGATTCATATTAAACGTATGCCCAGCAGACACGCGTTATTTCGCGCTGACACAAGCTGCATGCGGGTACTCACAAAAATGAGACCCAAACCTCAAATGAACATACACCCTGCAACCCTTGCCATCTTGAATCTCAAATGACATTGGCAAAGTGAATCAATTTTTACAGTATGGGTGGTCAGCCTCATATCAGCTCTTGCCGACCTTCCCTGAAACAAGGGTAGATTTAAAAAAAAAAAAATAATAATAATGATAAAAACATTGGCAAAGGGAACCATTTTTACAGTATGGGTGGTCAGCCTCATTTCAACCTATTAGTCAAGGAACACAACTAATTAATTATACAATAGGTACAATTTTCAAAAATTCCCTACGCTGGGGGGAAAATAAATTAAATTTTCATCCAGCCTAGCAGCAACTGGGTAATGCTTGAGAATTTGGCGCTTTCTATAGCGATACACAAGCTAGGGTGTGATTCACTTTTAGAACAGCGCTCACCGAATAAATCATCGAAATATGTGTTCAATTTGATTCTTGCGAAGTCTGTGTAAACCTTGCCGGTCTGCTTCGGCTCCTTGAGGCCAGGATCCAGGAGGGAGGGTGGCCACATCCTGTGCAGCTGCGCGCGCTGCCCACCTTATCGCTGCCGCAGCCGTCCGGTCCGGCAGGGTGACGTCACTTCTCCGAGCTCGGCCCGCCATGTGGTCCAACGGATAACAAAACCTCAGTGTGATTTCATTCCGCTTCTTCGTCTGCCTATTATATCGGAGCTCGCCTTTGAGTAGAAATGAGAAAAACTCTACTCAATTCAAGCGAGAGGGCTAGGATTCGATTCCCACTAAAGTGTCTCAAACCATTTTCCGTTTCATTGTTTGTTTGAAATGCAAATTGTAGTACAGGTAAGGTTGTTTTAGGGAAGGGTGTTCAAAGTTGCTGGGTGTACCTATGTTTATTTAAGATTTTGTATTTATTTTATAAATAGTTACACATGCACCATGTGTACGCGTGAGCTTTCGCGTGCTTGCTTTTGGGCATGCATTCATTATGGTTTATGAATGCTTAATATTATCTAATATATATCTTTACAACTTCTATTTTTGAGATATTTACTCCGACTATACTAGAAATAATAACCTTCTCCATTTCATGTGAAATGGTTGGCGTAACACCGTTTTTTTTAAAAATAGATTTGTAAAGAGGAATGCAATTCACCAACCTATTCTGCCTGACCAGAAACAGGTATTAATATCATCAATTAATAATTCATTAATGTTTATTTTAATGAATTATTAATTAATAATTACCCAATAACATCTGTTGAACCAGGGTCAAAGTTATGGTCAAATGACCCAGGCGGGGATCGAACCAACGTTGTTCTATTCCAAACACGCTAGAAAGATCAGCCCACTTGGCACCCTCGGCCATAACACCGACTATATCATACCTCAAGAGCCCTCTGTAAGCTTGGTCGTCGTTATATAAAACACTAATTCTCAAGTAGAACCCGGTTACTGTAAGGCTTGATGTACCTTTGTAAAATTTATTAGAAAAATTCATTGTTTTTTTTTGCGCTCCGACCGGCATTGTACTTACGAATTTCCATTTACGAGTCCGTACTGACTAAGGACCGGCGCAGGTTGGATGAAACCTTCAGATTAGTCTTGAGATAAAAGCATTTGAAAATATCTTGAAATTCATAAATATTTTTCGAGATTTTTCGATATCCAGACATCTGCCCCCTGTTGTTTCAAACATAGCTTGACAACAGCTGTATTTTGGATGAACAAACTTGCGAGAAAGGTGAAGGCAGATTTTTTCAGTTTCAAGTCAAACAATGTATTTTGAAATACCAGAACCTTAGTAAGAAAAATATCAATAAAAGTACGTGTACACCATTATTATTTTTATATTTATTTTAGTATTTTTACACAGCATTATTAAGGTGCCAGTAGCTTTTAAAAATTTGCGGTCAAAAAATCCCCTTATCGACTTTTTGTTCTGATAAAATATACACACAATATCCCATGAGGAAAAATTATAAATACACATCCTTGTACTAAATTACAGCTAGTTGTTACATTGTTGGGCTTCTGTTAACAATATATAATCATTACATTAATTGTCATTTTCTGAGTAAAATTTGTTGTATTTTTTATTTCTATTGATGGTTATATCTCCAAAATTTTGTGCAACTGTTATTTTTTTTTGAAGTTGGTGAGTAAATTTTTTTAAGACACGTTTTTCAATGTTTGTTTTTTTTCTGGAATTTATTTTTGTGTACATAATTTAAGTAAACTCAAGTATCTAACTCGAGTATAATTTTTTTGTCCACTTATTTGGTTTTAAAGGCTCAATTTTGTTTTAGAATGCTTGAAATTTTGTTAATTTTCATTGTCATACTTTTATTCCAAGATGTGAAATTGTACAAATTGAAAACAAAATAGAAAAGCTACCTTTTTCAGCAGTCAGACTTGTGACTCAGATTTATTCAGTGTTTTACATGTTCAATAACCATATAGACGGTTAAAAGGAAGTAGGTTATAAGCGACATAAACTAAATTGTTCAGGAGAGCAGTTTAAAGTTTGAGATTGCAGAAAAATGGCATTACTATTTTATTTTTTTATCATATCGCTAAAATCAAAACAGCTCTGACTACGTCACAAGCGCCTTAAGGACAAAGAAGGCCAAAATCTTGCCGGTTTCACCAAAACCATACTTCGAAAACGCAGTTGTTTGCTTGGGCATAAATAACAAAAAAAAATCATCGTAGAGCCATGGGAGTTAGCGCATTAGAAAGAGCGGAAAATTTTAAGTAGGATAGCATTCAAAACTCATTTTTGACCAAATCGTCGCTTATTAACTTCCTTAACCGTCGATATAAACTTTACCTGTAATCATTATTTTTTCAATAAATTGTTTTATTGTAGGTACTCAAAAATTACGTGAATATTCAAAATATAATCAATAACCAACATTTCATTTGATGAAATCTAGGTTTTTCAGTATTTCATCAGTGATCTGCATTTCATCGAAAATCAAAACTTCATCAGAGATCTAACCGTCATCATGGATCAATACGTCATCAGCATCTGAATCACATCAGTGACAGACGTTGAATCAATTTAACAATTTTCATCATCTACTTGACATCGGGAATCAACACTTCATCAGGGATCAATACATCATCAGTGTCTAGATCCCATCAGCAAACAATGTTTCACCGATTCTTCAGATTTCGTCTGTAATCTGAATTTTCAAGGGAATCAAAACTTCAGTGATCAACATTTCATCGGGACTCGAAACTTCATCAACATCTTGATTACATCGTTGATAGGCATTCATCGGTTCTCCACATGTCATCGTTGATCTACATTTCATCGGATCTCAAGACTTCATCACGGATTTAAGCGTCGTCATCATAATCGTGAGAGTTGCGGCTCCTCGCTGGGCCGCCTTGCTGTGTAATGTTACTGCAGCTGCCTAGCGAAGGGCAACAATGACTCGCGATGAAACTTCGGAAACCCAATGAAAAAATGTGATGTAAAACGGCGACAAGCTTCGCGAAATGTCACCAAAGAAGAAAAACTGGTTTAAAGGAATATTGAAGAAGCGATGTGAAGGATGCCACTGGAATATGAATTGATCGAAAGCGGATTTAAAAACTTGTCCATGCGATGAAAACATTTTGAAAAAGAGGTGTTATTACAAGTTTGGCAAATTCGCTTTTTAATAGGTGTTATCGAACCCTCGTTCTCATAAACGTCTGCAATTCGGAAAACCTTAAAATTCGGAGAAAACTTGGATGGGTCCGCTCTCATTTTATTTGAAAGGCAGTGCTTTGTTGTTCTAGCTATGTGTCTCTGTTGGTTGCCATCCTATGGAGATGCGAATAGGAGGAGATATCGATGAGCCACTTCAAATACTGGATGTATGAAGTTATTGGGGGACCTTTTGTTTGTTTACTTTTTCGTTCACAGATGACGCTTTTTTGCTTTTCTTTCTTTCTTAAAAGGTGTAATGAGTTTGGTTTTTTAATGTTTTTTTTTCATTTTTTAATGTTAGGCACATGAAAAATTATAAAATTATAAATTAATTGAAAAGTTATTCCTTGACCAATAGCTTGGTCACTTAAAAAATGGTTCACGCCATTTCGCCTTAAGGGCGGCAAAAATTGGTGAGCTTATGTTGATTAGAGAGTTTTGTTTTTAATTTTTTGTACACATGCAGCATGTGTATGGCTAAATTAAATCGTGTTTGCTTGTGGGGATGTTTTAATTAAAATGTTTAATGTTTCATAAATCTTGACGATTTAGATTATTATATTAATGAAAAAATGGAAGCAACTCTATAGATACTCTGGCCAACCTTAGCAGAAAGTGCAACAGAGTTACATTTTCAACGTCAGATTATACCGAGTCATCTTGAAATACGAAATCTGTTTTTAGTGTCCAGTTCGAGAGCTTACGTTCCATATCAAAATCTAAATCTAAGCTGCAAAGATATGTATCATTTGAGATTCATATTAAATGCATTCCCACAAGCAGACATGCATGATTTCGCCCTTACACATGCCGCATGTGGACCTACAATATAAAAAACCCAATCTCAAATGAACATAAGCCCTGCAACTCTTGCCGACCTTCCCTGAAGCAGAGGTGACATTGGCAAAGTGAACCATTTTTTACAGTATGGGTGGTCAGTCGCATACCAACCTATCAGTCAAGGAATGAATGATTTTGAAACAGAAATGATTTTGCGAAGTGGTCGCCGTCTTAGGCTAGCGTCGCGTCGCGTCGTACAGTTTTAAAGTCAGATTCTATATCCAGGCACCTGTAAATGCAAAATGCGCTTGAAGAATTATTAAAAAAAGAATGATTAAGACATACCGTCCCCCAGTGCTTTTCTGGCTTATCGACCATTTGATTAAAATATGACCTTTCTGTGAAATTGTCTTCAGAATCATATTTCACACAATCTAAGCTAAGAAAAAAAACATAAAACCAGATAATGTGAGAGTTGTTTTACACATTTTTAAAATCAATTTCTAGTTTTCATAAGACGTATCTAGGTCCAGTACGCATACAAACATTGCTCATGTGAAATTAACTCTGATGGACATAAGATAAACAAGCACGAAGGGAATGTTCTATCCAAAGGCGTTTAAAGGATTATATTCAAAATATTTCAGGCGTACGCCTCGAGTGTAAGACATACATACAGGTAGCTGACATGTTGATGATTAAAAAAAACAATGAGATGAGGACGTATTCAGCAGCGCCGTATAAGGGTATTATTTGCTGTTGGCGACCTTGCCACCGGTCTCCTGACATTTACCTCAAGGTCATCTAGTGCTGGCAGATGCGCTGCAGAGCCCTGCGGCAGGACAAAGACAAGAAACCACTCGCGGGTGAGTGACGGACAGCCATAGAGATTATGTATCATCATTCATCATGTGAGATTCATTTTAGACCGGTCTGTAGTCTTGTGGTTGACGCTACGGAATCGTAATCCAATGGTCGTGAGTTCAATGTCCGGCGGAATTCATAGAAATATTTGTATTTTCAATTAAAAACTACCCATTTATGGAATGGTCTACCAGTATCTGTGCTCCCTTCCCAATTTAATCCGGTTTTTTTAAAAACCAACATCAATCGCTACTTCCTTGCAGCGCCTCACGACAGAAACAAGAACTCAAGCAACACCTCTGCGGCACCCTTCCAGGGTGACATAGACCCCCAAGACTCTCAATAATTAGGGAGCCTCCCGCACAGGATTCTTTAAAAAAATGTGCTCTTGACTGGGTTGAAATATTCATTTGCCTTAAAAAAAAGACCGGTCGATAAAGCTCTATCCATACGTTCAGCAAATAAGTCTTGTTTGAGAATAGGCGCTTTCTATGGCGACAAACAAGCTTGCAGAGGGCTCTTCAAGTGTAATTCACACAAGAAACAACCAAATTAATCATCCGAATAAACCTATACACGAGAATATATAAGTGACCTTGTTGGTTGTATGTAGTATTAGTGGTTTATATTTTTTTGCTTTTGTTTTTGCATGTAAGGAAATAAATTCACTTTACGTGAAGTGGAAGTTTCCATCTCCCGAGTGGAACGCAAGCATTCTACCAAATTAGCCATGGATCGGATTCACCGGACTTCGCTTTTTTTAAAATACATTTGTAAAGAGGAATGCAATTCACCAACCTATTCTGCCTGGCCAGAAACAAGTATTAACATCATCAATTAATAATTCATTATTTTTTATTTTAATGAATTATTAATTAATAATTACCCAATAACCTCGTTAAACCAGGGTCAAATTATGGTCAAATGACCCAGGCGAGGATCGAACCAACGTTACTCTATTCCAAGCACGCTAGGAAGATCAGCCCACTTGGCCTTCTCGGCCATAACACCGACAAGAAGAAACTTGAAAAAAAACATACTCTTCTTCCTTAACCTTTTTCAGTCCATTTCTGGACATACGCATCCTCTAATCTTCTCCATGCCTTTATATTAACCGCTGTGTTCAGCCATCCTCTGCCTGCAGTTCCCTTGATGTCGCCCAGCCACCTCAGTTATCAGGTCTCCCTACATCCCGCTTGGACATCCTGGGTCACCATTGGACGATCCTTTTCGACCCTGTCTTGCGACGTGACCTGCCCAGCGCCACTTTAGGCTGGCCATACGCCGTATGAAATCTGTGACACCTGTGCGCCTGCGGATCCCTTGTTGAGAACCTTGTCAGAAATGAATTGCAATTGTTGGCATTTACGTTCAGTTTTTTTTTAAATATAAATAAGAACGTACCTACATTTGAAAATACACCACAACATCCGTTCTATTTTAAATACTTTATTTTTACTGTAAACCTCAAAGATTAGATTTTATTTTATCAAACGTCACTAATATATAACTTTTAAAAGTTTTGCATTTATTTTTGTAATCTTTCGGCTTCTTTTTGAATTATATTTAATACTTTTAGTGACGTATTCAGCTAACATGGGTTCCTCAGATAGATTCACCTTTTTTCCTATTTTCTACGAGAAAAAACAATAATAAAGTTTGAAAATCCTGTAGTTTAAAAGACTGTCCTGAGAATTTTCTTGTAATACTAACTATGAGAAGCTACTCCCAATAAAATATTTGATCTAGGATTTCTCTCAATTAGTGAACCAGCACTTATTCAATTTTACCTGTAACGTTACGATATATTTACCAACAGATTTTTTTCTCTCACCAAAAAAGCTCACATGAAAGTGTAAAAATACCCACAGTTGACGTAATGGACTGGAAATCGTTAAAAGTTTAAATGTAGATTCTTTGTATTTCTGTTTCAACTTATATTTACACAAATCGTCCTAGGTTAGACAGAGAACAAAGATGCTTCCAGTGTGACTACACTCTAATCAGAGAAGCAAGAATATAGCATTGCAATGCTGGACATCAGCAATGGGCGATGTAATATATCGATTTATCAAAAGTACCGATTATATATTTTTAATTATCGATGTATCGATGCTTCCATATTGTTTTTTTTGGGTAACAAAAACGATATTTTTTAAATTTTAATTTTAAAATAACATCGTTTCTATAAATATCGATAGTTTTTCCTCATTTACCCATTCCTACTGGACGACGATCCTATACATCTTCTGGTCAACCTATGTTTAATTAAACGATTTTATTGAATCCATAACTTTTCACATTTCTTTCTTACGCGATGGTGACGAATTTACGTGGTGTTTTATACTATTGTTGCTTGCACTTTTATCCATAATATTTCAATGCACGTTTTGCTTGTAAAAGCCACGTGCGTATAAAAAATGAGAAAGAAACAGGTCATTGTATCTTTTGTATCGTAGTACACATAATTGGTGCAGCAGTTCAGTACCAAGGTCTCAGCAAAGCCTGTCAGGACACCTAGAATAAAATTTTATGTCCAGCCTCAACGATAGCGTTAACCAAAAATGTATTGAAACAATAACACTCACTAGAGGCTCTGTTTTAATTATGATATTTTTTTTGTAAACTCTATGAGAAAGTTTTATACTTTCAGTAATATAAACGCATATAAACGACTTATTTTTTTGCATTACAAGAACATTTTTAAATTGCAGTCACCTTTGCGTACTCATTAAAGGAATCCCAGTTGATTAATGAATGCTAACCTACACCTTCGGCTTATTAAACAATTGCTTTTTTCACTTTTTGTGTCGACAATAATCTAGAGTTATGTTTATGAGGAGCGTGCATTATATAAAGGCAACGTAGACAACAAAGGGTGAAAAATGTATTCAAGTTTTTGAGCTCATTCAACTCAAAATTTGTGCCGCACATTCTGTCGTAGTACAATCGGGTGGTTTGGGCATCTAGACAGAACGTACGATGAACGACTAACAAAACTAGTGTCCAAAGGGAATGTCAAAAGTAAGCGGGAAGGAAAAAATGGATTGATTAAATGAGCGAAATTTCAAATGACTGGAATCTGTAGATTGAGAAAAAGAGAAGAGCAGGAATGAAGAGTGAAGAGAGTGATGAATGTCGAGGAGATGAATGAAGTGTGCAAGGACAAAACAAAGTGAAGACACATCTGCTGGGACTAGCCACTTCTAGTGAAATGGCGGCTCGATACAAGAAAGTGCAAAAACAAAACTATCAAATGAGTCACCTTTTTTACATTTTTAAATAGGTACTGTTATGTTTTTACGCGGGTTTATTTCAGATACAGGGTCACTTTATACTTGCACAATCCAATGGTCAATCGACTTCCTTTACAGAGAGTTGTTGCCCTTATTTTATAGTAAGAAAAAAGCTTATTCCCGAATCTTTGAGAATCGTTACACCGTACACGAGAGACTTTTCTAGAACATCCGATCAAACACTCACGCAATCTCGAACAATACAAATCAATATCGATTAGAAATTATATAAGTACCTAGCATCTATTTATTACAGATTTCATTATTAACTCAAGCAGACAAACACAACACACAACTGCATATTCGTAAATCGTAACTATGCATTAGTTCTACGATCGTTCTTTGACATTATACAATGGTAATTTGTGAAGGTATTGGCGTAGGAAATAAGGAATGATGTTTTTTTCAATCAGGATTCAAGGCGTGAAAATCACACTAACCAGAAAGGAGATAAAGACAACTATAAAATCCATGAACTTTACGATTAGAACTCTGTACCATTAGTTTAAACTCAACCACAGTTTCATAACAAAAATGTATCTAAACTTTAAAAAGTGCCTCTAGTGAGCGAAGCAGTTTTCATTATTTTTTTGACAAATTCTCGAGAATTTAAAGTTTTGTACTTGGGAAAAGGCATTAAAAAAGCCGTTTTCTTTTAAACTAAAGGTAAGATTTCCACTCGAGGATTAATACGTAAGTATTCACTTTTTTCTGATAAGCATCGACTTTAATTTATTTGCTATAAAGCTGTTTACGAGATCGAATGCCCTTTAGAATCGCGTACCGGTCTAGAAATTTTGGGGTCACATTCTTCAAATGGAATTATTGGTAAGTTGACTAATAGGTTAGTGAATGATGACATATGAGTGCGGTATAAACAAGAATATGAGAGTGAAAGTACAAAATAGTACAATGAGATGGTTGGGACATTTAGAAAGAATGGACGAAAAAAAAGTATCAAAAAACTGGAATCTGCTGAGTGAGAAGAAGTAGGTGAAAGAAGTGTGTAAGGACAAAAAAAGTGGAGACGCTTATGCGGAGGTACTTGCCACCTCTAGTGGAATAGCGGCTGGATACAGAAACAGCAATATATTTCATACTTTTTCCTAAAATAACCTATTGGAAAAGGTGAATTTTTTTTTGAAGTAGTTATTTGGGGAAAGCCTACCCCCCCATATTTACAAATCCTACTAACACTTCCCCGATCGGTTCTTATCGCTTTTTATTTATGCGTAGGTATCATTGGTAGGGATAGTGCAAAAATGCAAACTAATCTTAGCACTTGTAAGGAAGACCTAGATGAGAAGTATTAGCAATGGTAAAAAAAGTATTAGAATTGGGGAATACAAAGTAAAGACTTTTCGATTTAGTAGGGTTTGTGTATATGATAATGTGATAATGACCTAAGTATTGAAGGTCGAAAGTGCTTAAGGTAGAAAATATTTTTGTGAAAATAAAACTACGTTTCATAAAAAAAAAAAATGTTTTTTTGTTAAAATTCACTAATGGTTTTGTTGAATGCTTAACCAGTTTCGGGAAAAGCAGTCAGTATCTGCCATCTTCAGGTGTTAAATGAAACCATTAGTGAATTGTAACAAAAAAAATGTATTTCTATTTTAAATTTATAACAAATAACTTTCACAAAGTTACTGCCGAAAATCTAGATTATTCAAAGATTTAACTTTGTAATGATAAAGTTAGGCGTACTATTGTATTATTTTATTATGGAAAATACATCCTGCCCAAAATATGAAAACATTTAATTGTATTTAGGATTACTTTTTCACGTTATAGACTCTCAGAGAATAGTCCCCCACGTTGTAAGCTGGCGCCTCGTGAACCCGTCGAGAGCAACTACACGCAGCTCAACAGCTCGAGTCTTTTTCTTCTTTTGTAACCCTAGCATTAGTAGGTATGCGGAAATTTTTATCCATGTTTGCGTCATTTCTCTCTATCCAAGGCGATCCTAAAATTTGAGTTTCTCACAGAAGGAACAGCACATATAACAGCCTTAGGTCAGCGGTGCTGTAAGAATGAGACAGCATATTTGAAAAAATAATTGTTTTTTTTTGTGGTCGGCCGGAAATTTTTTACGAGTTTGCAGCGTTAACTACTAGACTAAGTACCTGTCAAAAAAAAATCTATGTAATTTGCCGAGTCCAGGAATGAAGAACAATATTGTTTTATTTCATTTTAATGTTTTTTTTTTTAATTTTAGCACATTTTATAAGCACTGTACAATGTTCGATAGAATATTAAAACGAAAAAAAAAACACAACTAAGCTACACACATAGTGAAAATTCTTGCAGCGCTCTCCCCTAAATGGTCGCATATAGTGAGTGGAATCTATTTTTTTACAGCTAAGGGATCTGGCCTTTCGCCAACCACTTCGATTGAAAGGACTGGTACTCGTTTTTTTTAAACCTGAAGCTTTTGAAATAATAATAAATAAATACTCACAGAATTTCATAGAATTACTATGAAATAATAATTAAAAACAGCGTTTTAATAGAATTGTTTCAGTTTCACAAAATTTAGTAAAGATAAAATATAAATTTTTGCAGTGTTAATACCCAAACCATACAAAATATGAATAAATCCATCCATCCCTAGTGACATGTCTTTAGCCTTCGCTAAATAAGGATCGCATCACACTCGACCAGTGTGTATTGCGCGTTTTTCACATCTCTGGAGCAAACATAACTTTACGCTTGCTCTCATAAAACATCCTTTGATTTATCCACCTGACTCTCGCACACACGATGTTTATAAGCCAGAACACATATGTACAATTCATATTCAACAATATCCATAAGCTCCTTGATCTCTTTTTCTCTACTTCTCACTTCTTTACTCCCTTTTTACATTCAATCTTTTCCTTGACTTATAGGTTGGTATGAGGCTGACTACCCATATTGTAAAAAAATGGTTTACTTTAACAATGTTACCTCTGTTTCTGGAAAGGTAGGCAAAAGTTGCAGGGCTTATAATAATAATAATAATAATAATAACATCAGGCTAATTTATTTTAAATTACAAATGATAAGAGAGCGCCTTTTTTGTGTGTGTCACACCTCAAGGGCCCTCTCCGATCATGGATAAGACTTTCTAAAAAGGTGTGTGATCATTTGAGATTGCGTTTTATATTGTAGGTTCACATGCGGCATGTTCTAAAAATCTAAATCTTAATCTAAGCTGCAAAGATATGCATCATTTGAGATTCATATTAAATGCATTCCCACAAGCAGACATGCATCATTTCGCGCTGCATGTGGACCTACAATATAAAAAACCCAATCTCAAATGAACATAAGCCCTGCAACTCTTGCCGACCTTCCCTGAAGCAGGGGTGACATTGGCAAAGTGAACAATTTTTTACATGTTCACTCGCGAATTTATATGTGTCTGCTTGTGGGAATGCATTTTTAAGGCGTGTTATAAAGCTAAATCTGCCGTTTTTGCTTCTTACACTTTATGGTCTTAGCAAAATGGTTACAGTAATGAAAAAAATCAAGAATGTTTATTAATTTGTTATCTTAATTATAAAGCTTGAACAAAAGATATAACTTAAGAATTGCCACCACAAAAAAATATTTAAAAAAATGCGTTTTTGTACATTTTAGCTTTTTTTTCGTGTGTGCTGTATTTTGGATTATTTTTTTTGCTTTTTAATTACAGAACTATACATTGTTTAGGTTCCGTACTCAACATTTTTTTTATAATGTCAATAGCTTTTGAGTAAATATTGAAAAACTGAAACTACTAAATGAATTAAATTTTAATTAAATCAAAGAACACAGTTTTTCCATATTTACTCAAAAACTATTGACATTATACAAAAAAAAAATGACTACGGAACCCAAACAATGTATAGTTCTGTAATTAAAAACCAAAAAAAAATCCAAAATACAGCAAACACGAAAAAAAAGCTAAAAATGTAAAAAAATGCGTTTTTTTTTTTAATTTTTGTGGTGGCAATTCTTAAGTTATATATTTTGTTTAAGCTTTATAATTAAGATAAAAAATTAATAAACATGCTTGATTTTTTTCATTACTGTAACTATTTTTCTAAGACCATAAAGTGTAAGAAACAAAAATGGCAGATTTAGCTTTATAACAAGCCTTAATCTGAAATGTAATATATATTTGGCAACTTTGGTTATAGGTTATAGATCTGATAGCTCTGTCGCTTTATTTCTACATTTCAACTGATATGTTTTTTGTTAATCAAGTTGTATAGAATAAAATAATACGATGATTTTTTTTTAAATATTCAAATCAGTGTTTCCCAACCTCGCTCATCGCACTCTTATGCCCAAATGAAATTTGTCGAAGGGGGGGGAAGTTAGAATCACCTTTCAAAGAAATTTTGTCTCAAAAAATGGCCGTCGACAGGGGGGGGGGAGGAGGGTAGGCACAGATTTCAGTGAACTATCGCCCCCTTATCGCTTCATCGCCCCCCGATCGTCCCCTACGTAATTTTTGCCCCAAGGTTGGCAACCAATAATTTAAATTAATGGAAATAATTAAAAACTGTTTTCTGTGCTTCCATATATTTATCTTATCTTCAAAGAAATACATGATTTCCACTTTTGATTCAATACGACCCTATTATGCTTAATTAAGTAATTTATCTGCTTACTCTATTTTTTAAAAATACCTCTATGTAATTTAGAATAAATGTTATACTTTTAAAATACATGTTTATGCATACGGTTTAGAATTTTACAAAAATAAATTATTTTCCTGTCATAATTTATTTTTGTAAAATTCCCTTCTAGAAATTCCCACCATGTGTCTCTTTTGATTAAAAAAAATATCAAGTAGACTAGGTATGACCAATAGCATTAATCAAATACCTTTAGTATTTATCTACAAAAATAATTATAGCAGGAATGTAAGATTTTTCTTCAAGTTATATTATTTTCTTCCTCAAGTTCAATCGCTTGTAAAGTTGTTTTTCTACATTTTTCAATCCAAAAATGGAAATGTAGTCATTAATTTATACACGGAGCATTTTTAATTATAAAATAGTAAATTATCAGTTGTTAATTATATTGTTAGACAAGTTATTAAAAAAAAAAAAAAATTAGGCTGATTTATTTGGTGAGCGCTGTTTTTGTGTGTATCACACCTCAAGAGCCCTCTGCGACCTTGGTCGTCGCTGTAGAAAGCGCCAATTCTCAAGCAAGACCCAGTTGTTGTAAGGCTGGATGGACCTTTTGATGATCGGTCTTTGGTAAAGGTTTATGAATTTTTCAACCCAGCGAAGAGCAAATTTGAAAATATAAATGGTATATTTTTTGTGCTCCGCCGGGATTCGAACCCACGACCTTCCAGTTACGAGTCCGAAGTGTTACCACCTGGACTACGGACCGGTCATGTAGGCTAATTTAAATTATCTTTATTCGCGAAGATCTATAATAATTGGCTCCTTATATCTATTCATACTTTTAATCCTGTAAATTTCGCTGTTGGTCTTCCTAATAAAAAAATAAAAAAAGGACAGGAAAAGTGAAGACACATTTGGGGATGTACCTATATACCCTCCTTAGCGGAATGACGACTATTTGTTGTATACGGGGTACATGCCAACTGAACATAATCTCTACAACAAAGGAGAATCTCCCATAAGAGTGAAAGAGTTTAGCGTAAGGCCGGCTTTCTTGCCAGTGAAATAAATAGGTTTCACTGGGGATAACGCGATAAGATATTGCACTTTTGTGCAGCTTAGTTGCGCGTAAATTTATGAGTATTTATATGTTGTTTCTATGATAAATGACAGTGTATTTCATAATTAATTGTATTAGTTACCATTGAAGTTCCCATAGTTGACATTTTTGTTTTATTTCTGTAATTGCAGCAAGATTGCGTCCACGTAAGTTGCACTAATTGAGATAATTATTAAACAGAACAGGGATGTGCAATAATATAGAAAAAGTATTTTTAAAAACCTTTCATATATGGACTCTTCGTCTCTAGTTTCAATCCTGGGATTGGCTTGCAGCAATTTCTTTCACTCTTCTCCTCCATTCCTCCCTGTCTTGTGCGGCTCTTTTAAGGTCTGCTTATGATGAGCTGCGCACGTCCACCAACAGGTCCTCCAGGTATTCTTGGCGTAGGCGTCTCCTAAAGTTGGTCCCCTCGGTCATCCCCTCCATTATGGCATGCAAGAGACCTTCTTGTCGTATTACATGGCCGATCCATCTTGCACACCTTTCGGACAAGGTCCTGAGCAGATGCTTTCCTCCTTCGATTCTTTGGAGAACCTCCTCATTTGTAGTGTGGTCTACAATATACAAAATGACTTACCTAGCTCCTCGTCTTGTATGTTATTATGAGACTGGCTCCCAATACTGTAAAATATGGTTCACTTTTCCAATGTCTCCACTGATTCACGGAAAGTCAGTAAGAGTTGCAGGGCTGATGTTCATTTGAGATTTGGATCTTTTTTTTTTGATCAAATTTTCTAAAACTGACATGCACCAAGTTCTGATCAATAATGACAATAATAAAAGCGCACGCCCCTCTACGCCATGCATATTGGTACAAACTGTCGTTTTCCATGAGTGGTATTCATCGCCATTTTTACATTTCTAAATCTTATCCGCAATATCTGCCTACCTCTTCTTATAGCAGGTCAAAATATTTTTTAGAGACAGAATTTCAGTTATTTGCTTCGTGCCATAGTAAAGGTTTTTTTGAGAGCAAGTTTTTGTGATGTAGCTGTCTATGGGTCAAAATTGTAAGCTGGGAAATCCCCACTTCAACTGAACTGGGCTGGAAGTCTCATCACCACGGTAATTTTTATCTACCGAATATCGGTAATATACATATGTATCAAGACCTGTCAATCCAAGATGGTCGCAAGTAAACAGCTAATTAATACTTAATACAAAATACTTATTATTACCGATATTCGGTAGGTAAGAATTACCGTCGTGATGAGACTTCCAGCCCTGGTTGGCGTAAGGCCGGCCCTCTTACCGAAAAAAAAATGGTTCCACTTTCCACATGCGAAATCCTTCAGGGATAACGCAGCAAGAAGTAACACTATGTGTTCAGAGTAGTTGCGTCCATGGCATTGCCATTATTGTTTTATGTAATACAAATTTTTGGAGGGAAGATTTCCCTCCAATGGATACTGGCGCGGCCTTGAAAAGTTCCACCCACACTTGTCTCTATCCCCAGGAGATCAGCTTACGTTAAAACTCAACCTAGCGTTTCATCCAAAAATGTATGGAAACTTTGGTGCTCGTTTAGAGGTGCTGTTTTAGTATTCATACATTTTCTCGTGGAACTCTACGGATGAATTTGAAGGTAAGAGTTACATGCTTGAGCGACAGGACTAGTTTATGAGCGGCTACGCGGCTAGTGACTTGTGAGGAGGCAGCTTATAAATAATGGATGCACGGGGTGGCGCACCTCAGTTGTTGTTTGTAATCCCAGGGAGGCAGGATGAAGGGGTGAGTATCTGTTACTGTATCCTGCCGCCGTTCCACTAGGGGTGGCCGGTACCTTCGCAGATGCGTCTACACTTTTTTCTGTCCTTGCATACCTCTTTCATCTCTTCAACATTCATCACTTTCTTCATACATACTCTTCTCATATTCTCAACTGAAGGTTCCATTCTTTCGCAATATCACCTAGTTGGTCTATCCATTCCTTCCTCGGTCTTTCCCTTCCACGCTTTCCTCTGTACACTTTCTTCGTAAGTCGTTCATCATCCATTCTTTCAAGATGTCCGAACCATCTCATTGTGATTTTTTGTACTTCAATTTTTAAATTCTCTTTTATACCGCACTCGTTCATCACCCAATCATTGCGGACTCTATCATTCAGTGTCTTTCCAGTCATTGCTCTCAGGTAAGCCATTTCAACCTACATACTTCACTCAACTCACATTCGTATATACTATCAATTATCACCTATAAAGAGCGAAGGACAGGTGTATCGCCACCTTAAAGATAAAACTGAATAAGTGGCATATTAAGCTAACATGGGTTTCTCAGATAAATGCACCTTTTTTGCATGAGAGAAAACATGAAAAAAAGTGTGAAAACCCTGTATTTAAGAAGTTTTTCATGAGCACTTCCTTGTAATTAGTTCACTTACTATGAGAAGTTACACCCATAAAAAAATAATCCACGATTCCTCAAAAAAGTGAATCAGCACTTATTCAGTTTTACATTTTAGTTGGCGATATAGTCCCCTTAGGGCAGGGGTGTCCAACTCAAAATCAAGAGGGGGGGGGGGGTGTTTCGCAAAAAATCGGCGGCCGGCGCATAGATGATTACTTATTGCGCAATAACTATTGATGTCGTCGCGGGCCGTATGTTGGACAGGCCTGCCTTAGGGCTTGTGTGCATCACAGTTAATTTCACATTCGAGCAATTTTTGTATGTGTACTGGACCGATGTGTGTTATGAAAACTGAAAATTGATTTTCAAAACATAAAAAAAATCTCTCTCATTATTGTGTTTTACATTTTTTTCTTAGCTCAGATTGTGTAGAATGTGATCTAATTGAGTAATAATAATAATAATATAAGTTGCAAGGATATATTCATTCAAAGCTCTCAGAAGTATGCCCACAAACAAACACGTGTAGTTCGCGCTTACAAATGCTGATTGTGTACTTACAAATAAAATCCAAACCTCAAATGAACATAAGCCCTGCAACTCTTGCCGACATTCCCTGAAACAGGGGTGACATTGGCAAAGTGAACCATTTTTTACAGTATGGGTGGTCAGCCTCATACCAACCTATAAGTCAAGGAATACGAGTAATAAATAACATTTAAGTATAAAAAAAAAAAAAAAAAAAACAACAACAAAACCTTAAAAATAAATCTATACAAAAAAGTCAAAAAATTCTTATGCAAAAAATGTAGCAAACTAATAAACTAACATTACAAATCAGCATTGCAGATTAGCCGCCACTTCCTCCTTTTCTTGCATACTTCTTTCATTTTATCCAGAGTCATAACCTGTTTCATACAAGCTCTTCTTTTATTATGACTCTGGATATCCCATTCACTCGCTATTTCGAAAATTTGGTCCATCCATACCTTTCTCGGTCTTCCTCTTCCACGACATCCATCAATTCTTGCAGCATACACTTTCTTCGTCAGTCTTTCCTCATTCATTCTCTCCAAATGTCCAAACCATCTAAGTATACTTCTTTTAATCTTTACTTTCACACTTTCTCTTACACCACATTCCTCTCTAACAAAATCATTCCTCACCCTATCACTCCGTCTTTTTCCAATCATACTTCTTAAGTAGTCCATTTCCACGGTATGGACTTTACTAATCTCACTTTCACTCACCGTCCAGGCTTCACTTCCATACATCAGAGTGGGCACTAGTATACCACCGTGCACCGCTAGTCGAACATTTTTTGAAAGATTCTGGTTCTTGGCGATGCTAGCGGTAGCACCCAGTACGCACCTGCCTTTCATTATTCTTCTTTCAAATTCACCAGACATTCTTCCATCTTTTTCGAGTGGTCATAAAAAAACGCAAATAAGCTACACATATAGTGTAACTTCTTGCCTGCGTTATCCCCGAAGGGGTCGCATGTGGCGAGTCGGAACCTATTTATTTTTACGGATAAGGAGGCCGGCGTCACACCAACCACATTCAGTTGAAGTGGGGGTTTCCCAGCTCCCTGTGGGCTGGTTCTCATTTCTTGTGAAGGCTGAGTACACCTTGGGATCGAACCCTTGCTCTCGGCATGGAATGCAAGCATTCTACCAATTGAGCTATCGACCTTTTACGAGCTTGGTCGTCGTCGCTACAAAGCGCCAATTCTCAAGCAAGGCTGGGTGGACTTTTTGTCTTTCTTATCTTATCTTTGAATCAAACGGTACATAAGGTAAATAAGCACAGGGGGGACGAGATATGTATCTATAATCTAAGTGGCAAAGATGTATTGGCATTTAAGGCTCATATTTAATGGAGGCAGATGTAAGTTCGCGCTTACACAAAATAAACCAAACCTTTCCCTGAAACGGGGCGGCATTGGCAAAAGTGAACCGTTGTGAAAGTTTTTACAACATGGTATGTATGATTATATATTTCTTTGCAATGCATGCATGAAATTTAAAAAAAAATGTATTGATGCTTCAATGTTTTTGTTTTTGTTTACAAATATTAATTTTTAATTCATGATGAGGCATAAACTTTGTAATCTTTAAATTTTAATTACACTTTTTTTTCTGTTAGATCCTAGTCCAATTTTCAGTCTGCCCGTGGCCTTAAATGACAATATAGGGTGTGGTGCTATTCATGAAAAGTCTAGCAAGCAAGAATAAAAAAAATACATACATACTTACACATTTTTCGACCCGCACTGTTCAGAGCCTATGTCACTCCATTGTTCTTCTTTTCTATAAACTTTTCCATAAACGCAAACAATAAACCAGTCGTTATCGTTTCTCACTTTGCTATCTCCCTCGCACTTACTGACTTTCAATGTATTCGTCTGTTTTCCTCACGACAACCGCTTCAAGACACTTTTTGAAGTAGTTTAGTTTTCTATGATGTCTCAGGTTTATCCTTTCAAAAATTGTTAGTTAATCTTTGGTAAAGATATTTGGTATACAACATTAAAATCTCACCTTTTTGTTCTAGTTTTGTGAAAGTCTTTCTGTTGGTTCAGTGCTTTCAATCATCCATATCTGCAGGAGTTCCCAGAAAAGACGAAGAAAACAGTGGAATAACCTTCGTCCAAATAAAACCTCTCATCAACAGAAGCATCCAGAAGTACGCAGACAACACAAGAACATCAAGAATAGAAAACTTGAGTCTACAGATCAGAGGAATTTCTCCTAATGAACAAAAACCAAAAGTCAAAACTGATTCTAAAATTTTCACAATTGATTCAGTGAGAACGCCCAGAAGTGATCCAAACATCAATGGATCAGAGATCGAAGCCGATCCTACAGTAAGATCAACGGATTATGTGGATCAAAGCAATGAAAGTGAAGACAGATTCGACACAAGTGAAGCTGTAACCGTTCTAGCAAATCCCGTAGAAGAAGCATACGAATTAAGTACAAAAATCAGCCCCACACATAAAAGTGATCTCTACAGAAAGAAGTATGTTAAAAATGTTGCATTCATAGAGAAAAATAGCATTGCACCTAGTCAGTTTGGGAAACCAAAGTTGTTTTCCACGAAGAAGTTTTACGGAGGAAATTTCGATGACGTGGAACCCACTTATAGGAAGTATTTGGAGACGAGAAGGTTCCGGTCGAGGTGTCGATGCGAGAGAATATGGAATTGCCCCAAACTGCAGATATCTGTGCCGCGATGCCCCGAAGAGTATTTCTTGTGCTGTTTTTGACACGGACTACAGGTGGACGATGAAAGTAAAGAAAACGAAAAGACTGCCTTTTAATGAACTGAATAGGTCTTAATCATTAGATTTATTAAACTGGATTAAAAATTAAAACTATTTAAGAATAAGAGTGAATAAGTTCAGTGTCCACTAGGAAAAAAAATAGTTAAAAGTTAGACAATTATTTAGTGTAAGGTTATGCGCTACTTTTTACAATTTTAAGTAATTTTGTTAAGAAGTTTTAAAGTAATTTAAAATAAATATAAAAGTTTAAGGGTTTGTGTATTCATATTGAGAATATTCATTTAAATTAAAATAAAATAGAATTAAAATTAAGACAAGTCATTCTCTGGACAATGATGAAGTAACATTATTGACGGCAAAACTTCAAGTGCAGAAAAAACTGTTTTTCTTTTAATTTTATTGAATAAAAAAAATAAAATAAAAATTTTAACAAAGGAAAGTATACTAATTTATTCAAATTTTGTTTTTAATCATTTTTCAAGATTGTATATCAATATCCCAAGCAAACACATCTCTTATTTTACATTGTCTTCATAGGTATTAACAAATAAAAATAAAATTTAAGTTTGAACCTCATGGATTTATGCAAGTGGAAAATGTACTTAATTATTTTTAATATTATAGCTGCCTTTTGTTTAAACCGAGATTTTTGGCAAATTAAAATTAACTTAAAAATAAATTAAATTTTTAGGAGTTCATCCTTGATCCTCACACAAGAAGGGTGTCTCCTGAAGATGTTGGCTACCACCCAACAAAATGTAGAGAGTAATGTAAGTTCTCATACAATATTTGTTCAAAAATCCAAAAACTTGGATTTCAAAGTAAATTTAATTTGTAACCATGTCAAAGGAGTAGGTTAAATCTTTAAGTAAATTTTTTATGAAGATGAGATTGTTTAATGAAAACTAAGTTAAAAATAGACTGATTATATACATAAGGCATAAAAACTTAGACTCATGTCTAAAACCTATGAGGTCCTATACCCAGTAGAGCTTTGATATTATTGAGGCGCTTATCGGTTTTCATATCTTCAGTAGTCATGCATTGGACTTACTTTTAAGGATTGAAGGATTGAAATAAAATAGTTAAAAATATAAATAAAACTTGGATTGAATCGCAAAGTTCTTTTATTAAGTAAGAAAATAGAAAACAGTAATAGAGTATCATGTAGACTTAATAAGTGCGTCTGGATTAATATATAACATACATGTAACTACCTAATCATAGAGTTGTGGTTAAAATTTGATAAAACGTAATACATTAAGTAAAGATAACAAAGTATAATACAATGCTTTATTTAGATACTAACTGTGTAATACAGAGTTACAACCCAAGTTACTCATATAGAGTAACTTCTTGCAGTGTTCACCCCGAAGTGAACCTATTTATTTTTACAAATAAGGGAGCCGGCCTTACGCCAACTCCCAGCTTCCGAGGTGGCTAGTATTCATTTGTTGTGAAGGCTGAGTAAGCCTTGCAGGTATTTTGAATTTGGGTTTGAAATAAACACCAAAACGGGAAAACATTTCCAACACCCTTGGTGTTATACCAGCTCATACCAGGGCTCATAACAGCGCTACGGGGTATATTTTCAGATAAGGGTTGCTGTTGTGAAGTGCAAACAATAATCAAAGGCAGCAGAAGTTGCAAAGTTTATGTTCATGTGATGTTTGGTTTATTTTGTATGTACACATGCAACATATGTCAGCTCAAACTTGCATGTGCCTGCTTGTGGTCTTCAGGGCATGTATTAAAGATGAGCCTTAAATGTCAATATATCTTTGCAACTTAGATAATAGATAAAATAAAAGGCTACAATCTAGGATTGTTTTTTTTCAAATGAGCAATATATATGAAAACACAGGATATCATCTTATCATTTTCATATATATTTTTTAAATAAGCTTTTGGTTCTATACCATTAAAATATCTCTGTATTACACCAGTAGTCTTATTAGAGAAAAGTTTTAAAACTGTTAAAATTTTTGTTAATTTTACTAATTTAAGTACAAAGAATATCAGTACATTTAAAATGAACTAGAATTCTTTAACATAATGAAAAAATCATATTTTTAAACTATCTAAGGATTTTACTACATAATGAAAAACCAACCAATATTATAATGATATATTTCTTTGGCCGCAATTATATAAAAATCTTAAGTTAAATAAAAAAAATGCCATCTATTATATATCAGTAAAAATAATAAGAAAATAAAGATAAACTATTACAGTAATAATAATTATAATAATATAAGGATGATTTATTTGGTGAGAATTGTTTTTGCGTGAATCACACCTCAAGAGCCCTTTGAAAACTTGAATGCCGCTTAAGAAAGCGTCAATTCTCAAGTAAGATCCAATTGCTGTAAGGCTGGATAGACCTTTGAGGACCGGTCTTTGGTAAAGGCGGATTAATTTTCAATCCAGAAAAAGCATATTATTTGAAAAGTTAACAATTTCTTGTTGCTCCGCTGGGAATCGAACCCACTGCCTTCTAATCTACAGACAGACTATAAAAAATATACCATCTTTATTTTCAAATATGCTCTTCAATGGATTGGAAAATTCATTGCCTTACCAAAGACAGGTCATCCAGCCTTACAACAATTGGGTCTTGCTTGAAAATTGCCGCTTTCTATAGCGACAACCAAGCTCGCAGAGGGCTTTTAAGGTGTGATTCACACAAAAAACAGCGCTCACCAAATAAATCAAACTTACTAATTTACTTTACTTTAAAAGGAAGAGGTATGAACCATAAAAATAACTCTAGTGTTGACATTAAAAACAAACAAAATCACATAAAATATTTGCTAACTACAGCACTAAAACCTAAACATATTCAGCTGATAGGATATTTTCCCCGATCAATGGCAGAACAATTGTGATTTAACACAGGTAATACAAATTCTATAAGTACATTTACAGTTAGAGATTAAATGCTGTTTATAAGAGTAAGTATTTTTCGGTAGCTATTTTCACTTAGAATAAGGGATTGTTAATGTCATTACGATGGCATATATTGCTCGAAAGCAGTCGCTTCTTAAATTGTATATAACATTGCAAATTTTTAAGAAAATCAAAATATACAAAATTTAACTGTCAAAACAATGGCATCAACTCAAAACTTCAGATAAGTACCCAAAGTATTAAACATAGCATTGATTTCCCGCCATAGCGTAAATAGAAAAATTTATGGAAGATACAACAGCTCTCCTAGTGAGTGCATTAGTTTTCATACTAATTTTCTTTTTATAATGGTAGGGAATTTACGCAATGGTGGGGAATTTACGCGATGGTAGGAATTTTTGTGATGGTGGGATAATTCCTTGACTGATAGGTTGGTGCGGCTGACCACCCATACTGTAAAAAATGGTTCACTTTGCCAATGTCACCCCTGCTTCAGGGAAGGTCGGCAAGAGTTGCAGGGCTTATGTTCATTTGAGAGTTGGGTTTTTTTTTATTGTAGGTGCACATGCGGCATGTGTAAGCGCGAAATTATGCATGTCTGCTTGTGGGAATGCATTTAATATGAATCTCAAATTATACATATCTTTGCAGCTTAGATTTAGATTAGTGGGGAATTTACGCAGTCGTGGGGAATTTACGCGATGGTAGGAATTTACGTAATGGTGGGGAATTTATGCCATGTTTTATACAATGGAGAAAGCTTTGATGTTGTCCTTCATTAAATAGAGAGCTAACGGTATATCACTAGTCATGCTTTGGACGGATATAAAGCAAGACTCACCTCATCAATGCAATACTGCCATCTATTTTATTTTATACAAAGTTATGGTATTGCCTAAGTATATGGGGGAGGCCTATGTCCAGCAGTGGCTGACTAAGTAAGTAAGTACGTATGGTATTGCCATTGGAAGGACTTCTCAAAAGTAAAAGAAAACTGTTTGATTGATTTCAAAGACAGTGGACATATGGAGATCACATAATTAGAATGGACAATGTCAGCCCCATTAAGCACCTGGCACTCTCAGCACCACAAGGCTGATGAAGACCAGAAGCGCTATTCTTCAAAATTCCTTACACTTAGGATATTAATCCAAGTCAGAGCTTGTTAGCGCTTGCGAAAGAACTCCATAGATAAACAATCACAGTACACCTTATTTTTGGACACAGATCACTATCTCATTGCCTTAAAGTCATAGGAATTTAGCAGAATAGCACTTCAGAAGGCCAAAAATTTAATGTATATTTAATAATTTGGACTTCAAGACTGCTTATGACTCAGTGCATCGTTTGGGGCTGTGGAGCGTTTTACGAGACTATGGAATTCCTGGAAAACTCATCAAACTGGTTCAGATATCCATAGAAAATTCAAGAGCTCAAATACTGCTGCAGGGACAGGTCTCGGATCCCTTTGAGATCAGTTCAGGCCTAAAGCAGGGTGACGCCCTTTCTCCATTGCTCTTCAACCTAGCCTTAGAAAAGGTTGTGAGAGAAACCAAACCTGTGTATGGTGGAATCACCATAGGAAGTACCATTAGGCTGCTGGGATATGCGGATGATGTGGTGCTTCTGGGAGAGAACGCTGCACAGCTCCGGGCGCTCTTCTTACCAATGGAGAGAATGGCAAGGAGGATAGGATTGAGAATTAATGAGGGGAAAACTGAATACTTGCCTGTGGCGCGGCGGGATATTCAAGAAGATTTGAATGTAGATAATTACAAGTTTAAGAACTGCAATTCATTCAAATACTTGGGTACCCTTATAAATGACAAAAATATCCTATCCTCAGAATTACATGCCCGAATTCACTCCGGCAATAATGCTTTTTTTGGCCTTAGAGGGCTATTGTGCTCAAAATGGCTATCCCGCTCCACAAAATTCAAGATTTACACTTCCATTGTTCGGCCAGTTGTGTTGTACGGATGCGAAGCCTGGAGTCTGACTCAAAAACAAGAAAAATCTCTCCAGGTCTTTGAGAACAAAATGCTTCGTCGCATTCTCGGACCTGTATTTGAAGATGACAGGTGGCGTATCCGGACCAACGCGGAGCTGATGTCCGTGTTTCAAGATGCTAACATAGTGTCGGTAATGAAATCAAGAAGACTCCAGTGGGCCGGACATGTAGCACGTGCAGAGGACTCCAGGATCATTAGAACAGTCTTGGATGGTGCCCCTTCAGGTGTTAGACCACTCGGACGTCCCAGGATGCGGTGGGCAGACAAGATTGAAGCCGATGCCGAAATTCTGGGAGTGAGGGGACATTGGAGGGAAGCTGCACAAGACAGAGAGTCCTGGAGGATTGTGGTGCGGGAGGCCCTGAGCCTTCAAGGCTTATGAGCCGAAGAAAGTAAGTAAGTAATAATTTGGACACCTCCAATATGAGTCTTGCTGCCGAGTTTAGCACAGATTGAGGCCGGTTGAACTGGATGGACGGTGTCAATGCAGATGCAGCCAAGGCAGACATGAGGAGGTGGTGAGCAAAAGTGATCAAGGATGCCAGGACCTACTCCGAGTTATCATGCCAGCGATGATGACAATGAATTCTAACACTGTCCCATAAATGGCAGTTCCATGAAACTTTATTATTTTTTATACAGAACCAGTTTCTTCGAAAGAGAAATAATATGTGAATACTCTATAAGTGAGGAATCTCTACAGACTCACATGGCTTAAACCGAATGTAGTGACAATCGGAACTGACACAACCATCTTGTGAAATAGTTCATTTAAATAGTCATCTATGTTCAGTTTAATCCATGTGAGCTCATAAAACGGTGAAGTTTAAAGTCAATACAGGAAAACGTATCAAATTAGAGTTAACATCAATCATTATAGCAGGATTCTTGGTGCTGCATAAGACTGCCGGCAGGAAACAGTGTCATACAAAACTCGCAGGGCAACATAACCTCATCTGTCACCCCAACCGCCTCTTCTTCATCAAAATTAGCCGCACTGAGCACCTCGTTGGAATCGTTTCTGACTATATTTCTCCTGCTGGGTCTGCCATTGAAATGCTGCGCGTCGTTGGAGTTGTTTTGAATGGCTCGGTTGACGTTGGACGCTTTGTTGAATGGAATGCCATCGGGGGTGTTGGGCGGAGCGGTGGCTGCAGATGCGTTTGACGAGGGACTGGATTCGTTAGGCGATGCCCCAGGTGGGGAAAAGCTCGTTACCAATGGATTACAACCAGTCTGAAAAGAGAAGATAATTACTTTGAATTACATTGGAAGGACAAAGACCCTTGGGCGGGTTATACTTCATTATTTTTTTTTTTTAATAAAACAGAAATGTGAAGAGGAACACAATTCACCAACTAGTTTTGCCTGGCCAGTAACAGGTATTACAATTATCAATTAATAATTTATTATTTAATATTTTTAATGCATTATTAATAGGGACTGGAAAATAGTGGTGTTATTTTTTGGAAAATTCGCGTAAATATTTTTAAAATATTTTTGGGAAATTTGCGTTATTTTTGATCGAAAACAGGGAAATTCGCCTTATTTTTCAAGATAAACGGGGAGATTTGGTGTAATTTTTAGGGTTGATTTGATCAAAATAAAGGTTTATATAATTGCAAAACAAAATATATTACTAATGTTTACAATTTATTATATAAACAACAATATGTACCTTCAAAAACAATGAATAAACAACATCTGAATCAATAGGAGTAGGTACCTAACTTACAAAAAACCATTGATTGAAAAAAAGTATTAATATTTCAATGACACTCGGAATACCCTGCAATATCCTTTTTAAATATTTCATTTTTGTGCATTTAGTCTCTAGATGAGGGTTATCTAATTTTTCAAGGGATGTTGGCATTTATGAAAGCCTCAAGTTGTGCTCTTGGCTAATCCAGCAACAGCTTCACTCCTTGAAGTATTTTCCTTCATTGATGTCATGATTCAAGTCTGCTTGGATGATCCAGGACAGTTCTGCTTATCATTCATTTTTTTAATAAAATAGATTTGTAAATAGGAATGCAATTCACCAACCTACTCTGCCTGGCCAGAACAGGTATTAATATCATTAATTAATAATTCATTATTGTTTATTTAATGAATTATTCATTTATAATTACCCAATAACATCTGTTGAACCAGGGTCAAATTTATGGTCAAATAACCCAGGCGGGGATCGAACCCCGCGTCTAGCATTCTAGCGTGTTTTAACGTTGAAAGATCAGCCCACTTGGCCCCCTCGGCTATAACACCGACCAATTTTCCTGTGCTTAGCACCTTGAAAGGTTTTCGCAGGAATCTTTTCTTTCCCACAAAATCGTTGCATTGCAAAAGCACATGACAACTTTTTCGCACAATTTCTACCAAAAGTACAAAAATTCGCGATATTTGCGCAAAACCTCAAATTTCACGTTATTCGCGTAAAAACATCAAAATTCGCAAATAAATTCGTTTTATCGCGATCGCGAAATTTTCCAGTCCCTAATTATTAATCAATAAATTACCCAATGACAAGTTTTTTTTTTAATACCTGATGATGGTCAATATACGACCAAAAACGTTTGTAAATACAAAATAAAATAAAGGAGTAGAAAAAACAGTGTGTCTAATAAGAAATATTACTTTGTTTTTTAAAGTATTATTAAGAAGGAATTAAATAGGTTCCACTCGCCACATGTGAAACCCTTCGGGATTAACGTGGCAAGAAGTTACACTATATGTATAGGTTAGTTACATTGTGCTGCGTTAGTTCCCAATTCCTACATTGCTGACATAATATAAGTTGTCGATTTCTCAAAATTGATTGCTCATTTCATACTTAATAATTTCATTAGATAACAGCTGATACCTCGTGTGCGACCAAGAAGTTGGCCGCAATCATTTTTTGGCAGAACTCACACGGCAGCATAACATCACTGAGATCACTGTGGAAGTGAGGGCTGAAAATCAAAAAAAAACTTCATCATAAGTGACAAATATTCCATTGAACTAAAAGAAGGTGATAAAGCGTCTCCCCAGTGCATTGGCTTTTCTACCATTTGATTCAAAGATGACCTTTCAAAATAAAATAACGGCAAGGTTTACTCAGCCTTCCCAGGAAATGAGTACCAGGCCAGTAGGGAGGTGGGAAAACCCCCACTTCAACTAAAATGGTTGACGTAAGACCAGCCACCTTTCTTGTAAAAATAAATAGGTGCCATTCGCCACATGCGACTCCTTCGGGGAAAACGCGGAAAGAAGTTACAGTATATGTTAAGCTCAGTAGCGTAGTGTTGTATCTGGATCGCTAAGAAACAATACAACAGAAAACTTATAAATAGTTTATCTTTTTACCTCTCATTGTTATTCTTCTGAGGTGTAAAATTATTTCTCTCCTTGTGTGAATTCCTGTGGCCGGCTTTCTTTTCACTTTTTTTAATATTGTTTGGCGGCAAGTCATCTAAGAGTGTAGGTGCCGCACTCGGAGACTGAAAAATAATACATAAAATGTTATTCTGAAAGAAATAATGATAACAAAAATACATACATCATAGAATTATGCCCGCTTTCCACTGTGAGCGGAGCGGACTCCGTACGGACTCCGCTCGACTAGCAACAGTAAATTTGATAGAAGTGCTTCCACCGGCAGCGAGTCAGCGGAGCGGACTGAGCGAGTACAAAGAGTTACAAAAGTGGTCGCAGAGTTGAGCGAGTTTCCAGCGAACTCCGTATGGACTCCGCTCGACTAGCAACAGTAAATTTCATAGAAGTGCTTCCACCGACAGCGGAGTGAGCGGAGCGGACTGAGCGAGTAAAAATGGGTCCGCTGTGTCATGGTCTCGGCCGCTAGTTTTCAACTGACTTCGCTCCCCCGTGCCCCCCGCGCCAACCCGCGCAGTTGCGTGACAGCGATAAAACACATCATACATAATTTACAAAAACACATCATACATTATTTTATTAATTTGAAAATATTAAAATGTATGTTTTATTTCCAACATCTACTTTTTATGTTTAAAGCAAAATAATACATTACTTTTTATGTTTCGAAACAAAAAAAAACTCTTTTATTAATAATTAAAACGTTTGATCTGGGCGTAAGCTGTCACACACTGCACATCATACATTATTTTATAAATTTGAAAATATTAAAATGTATGTTTTATTTCAAACATCTACTTTTTATGTTTAAAGCAAAATAATACATTACTTTTTATTTTTCGAAACAAAAAAAAAACTTTTTTTATTAATAATTAAAACGTTTGATCTGGGCGTAGGCTGCAACGAGCTGTCACACACTAGTTGGCTCCGCTAAGCCCGCTGTAGATGGAAGGCAAACAACTCTTTCATCTGACTCATCTCATTTCCCGCCTAGCTCACTCCGCCGAGCTCGTTGGCTGTGGAAGGCAAATACCATTATTTTTTAAAACTCTTTCGCAATGGAAGGCCAAAACTATTTCACTACGCTCCGCTCAGCTATTTCCTGCTCCCGCTCAGCTTTTTCCCGCTCGCAGTGGAAAGCGGGCATAAGTGTTGGTGGATATGAAACGGTAAGAAAACTAGGAAAATGCGCGATGGCGATAGTTGATTGCCTGCGTGCCCCACAATCATAATTCGCTACACCAACACTCCCTGCAGTGCCTGAGCTAAAGGGGAAACAGCTGATCTTAGTTATTATCGCCACATTTTTCGGCAGCTTATAAGCTTGCTCCTGTCGAAAAGTTAGTGCCTTTTGAAATATTAATTACAAGCAGGCAAGTATAAGTTCACATTTACACATGCCGCATGTGGACTTGATAACATTTAAATCCAATCTCAAATGAACATGATCGTTGCAGCTCTTGCCGAGCTTCCCTGAAACATGAGTGGCGTTGGCAACCATAACTACGAGGTGAACAATGACTACGAGGAAAGAATACTTGTTTTTTCATAAGAACCCTTTGAAATAAAAATGAATTTTCAGTGTTCATAAAATAATGAAATTAAAATTCTAAATATAATTATCAGGTTTTTATCTATTCCGCCTTACAACCAAAAATACACTTACCAGATCATTTGCATACACATGCTGCACCCGAGTATTCCTGCTGCATTTTTCCTGAAAGATAGCAAAAATAAAACATCACGAAACAGGGACGGGGCACAGCATCAGCGCATTAGGAGATTTATTGGTGTAGAGACTGCACTCACAGCGTGGCCGGTAAGCTCACTGGTGGGGATCATCCTCTCGCAGAACTCGCAAGGCAGCATCACAGTGGAGATGGGCTCCCCACTTCTATGCATCGGCATGTCGGGACTCGGGAACACGTGATCTGCATCTCTGTGATCAGTCAATCTAAAAGCATTGAACTAATTTAAGAATAACAGTAAGTTATGCATTCCTTGGACGGACATGACGAGTAAGGCCCATTTCAGACACTCATAATTCTTATAAACTATTTTTTTTGTTAAAATTCACTTGTGGGTTTATTTTGTACTAACAAGTACCTCCCATCTTCAGGTGTACCTAATATGAAAAAAAGGAGGTACTGCTTTTCCTGAAACTGGTTGTATGTAAAATTAGCCTTCCCTGTTTCAGGTAAGGTCACAATGTTGCAGGGTTTGTGTTCATTCAAGGTCTGGATTTTAAATTGTAAGTAAACATGCAGCATTTGTATGCACCAACTTACTCGTGTCTGTTTGTGGGTATGCATTTAACATGAATTTTAAATGTTTATATATCTTTGCAACTTAGATTATGGATTATAGGGGGGGGACCTGAAAGACATGAAAAGAAGAAAAAGTGTGGGGTAGAAAATAAACAAAATAAGTAACCTTTCATTTTTCTGTTTAGGCAAGTTGGGAGACGTGGAAATTGGCAAATCCAGAGCCGTATTTGTGACAAGTTTTTTTCTGGATTTCGGTATTTCACTTTCCACATTCTTTATTCTATTTATCTTCTTTGGCTCCAAAGGCGACGTGCACTGAAATCATAAAATGCCATCAATTGATAATAACATTCAACATAATCAAATACAACATCGGCAAGTGTGTTTCACTTCAAGATTATGAGCTAAAAATTGAAAGCAAGATTTTAAGTTGGGTCATCCCTTTTAACCAATATTACTTTTATTTTTCTTTGAAAATAAAAAATAAACATTGTGCCAGGAATTAAAACAAGAAGATTACAATGCATGAAGTTTTGGGAATAAAGGGACTATGGAGGCAAGATTCCTGGAAGACTGTGCAGTAGAAGGCCCTGAGCCTTCAAGGCTTGGATGCTGAATTAAATAAGTAGTGAGTAAGTGTTGCTAAGATCTGTACTGGGAGTACAAAACTACATGTTTAACCCAGCGTCATGGGGGTGGTAAAGTGTTACTCGGACGTTGGGGTGGGTCTCACAGATCCGCTCATTAGAAGTCAATTATTCGGATACTTTATTTTCATATTATATTATGTTTTAATCATATTTATCAGAGAATTAAAAAAGAATGTCGAATATCAACAAAATATTTATCTTTTATTTAAATGTCATTCTATTATTAATTAACAATCAGTCTTAATGCTTAAATGTCACTTTATTTTAGAAAACTAAATTATCTTTGAAATAAATAAATAAATAATCACTTAGAATCATTATCTTTGGTACAGTCAGCACAAAAAGGTTCACGTCTGTTCTAAGCAAATATGTTTGTTGCAAGACAAGTTGCAGACAGTGGAATGTCACCATCATCAGACTCCGAGATCTTGCTCTGTGTCCTTAGGTCTGTGTCTACGCTTACTCAAGTAATTCTCATCATCAAAAGTCTCCTGGTCTGACAACGCAGAATCAGGCTCACACTATTGGAAAATCGAAAAAAAAACGCTGCCGTTCGGCCCCTTCTGGGTCCATTTACTAATTACCTACAAAAACCACAAATAAAATAGATCAAACTATATATCAGCAACTTAAATTGTAAACAATAACAAAAAAGAAATAAAAAAATGATAAAAACACGGACAATAAGTAAAATAATAACTACAAAAAAATGGCGCGAAATTGTTACACCAACTGCGGGGATGGGTCTCACGGACCTTTTTCAACTTTGTGCCCCTGTAACTCTCACTCGGTGTTATTCTTACTTGTCATATTTCGCCATCGGCCTAACTGGCGACTACTTAATCTGGGTACAACGCCGGACTAGACCAAATTTGAAATATTGATTCTCGTTCATAGTGTAACGTAGGAACAGTTGAGCCTGCGACCAAATTTGGACGGCTGAAATTACGTCCATTCAATGTCGTATTTAAAAAAAAAATCTGTTCTGGAGATGTCACTTTATAAATATTATTTAAAGAATAGGGAATTTTCAGTCGTTTTTAAATAATTATTAAAACAATAACCATTGACAATAACGCAAAAAAAAGATGAAAAATAAAAGCAAATAATCAGTTTATAAATTTGTTGTGCAATTTATAATTAAAACAACTTTGAAAACAATTGATTAGCCAAAAAAATCCGTTTTTTGTGGATCGGGAAAAATAAACCAAAAGTAGGGAATATGCGTTTGGGATGACCACACAAATATCGCTGACGTCACAATGGCGGACGGCTGACTGTTTTGTTTGTACACAGATCATGTCGGCGCGAAATGCAAGTAAATATTTTATTTCAGATGGAAAAAGTGTCTCATATGTGTTCGTAGAGTGTTAAATATCATCTTCACTTATTTTAAACTATATACATAACTTCAGTTTTGCGGCAAATTTTTCATATTGAGAAATTTGCCGCGAGCCGTGATGCAATCTGTCAAATGATTTCTTTTGCTTTTTAATTTTGAGTGTTTTGTGCCTCAAAAAGCGATTGATTAGCAAAAAAGTGCTGAATTCTGTCAATTTGACCAAAATGACAAAAACAAATCGCAAAACAAAACAGTAATAAAGCAAATATTTACTATTTAATATTAAATACGGCAGTTGTCAAAATCGATTGTACCACAAAACCCTCTCCGAGGCGGTTTTGTCTTGGCCTAACTTCGCATACATTTGGAGGTTAGATTTGGGCGGGCGTTGAACTCGAGACGCAAGCCTAACTACTTCAGAAATGTTCAAGAATCAAAATTAAGCAAAACGTGGGTTCAAAGGGCGACGAAAATGTCTAAGAATAACACCGACTGCCGCTATCGTAGGACTAACTTGTTACCTGCAACACATAGAGTAACTCAACAGCTCCAGCTATTGAGAAGAACGGCAATATCGCACATATAGTAACCGAACTAGAAGCAAAATAAAATGTGACGGGTCTCACAGACCCAACCCCAATGACGCCGGGTTAACCTCAATAACCGAATTTACCAAAAAGTGTACGGATACTAAAACAGGGCCTCTAGTTTCCAGTTTTAAACTGTATTTTAGTACATATCTAAGTTTCAGATTAAAAGGTTATGGTTGAAATGTGAAATTTTATGGTTTAAATGTAAAGGTTTATACTTGGAGTTTTATTGGTCAATGTATGGTATTGTGAATATATTTTGAAGTCACCTCATCAAGTTCTTTCCTCAGAACCCGCAGACTCTTTTTAATCTCCATAATCCTGTCAAAGTTTTCAGCCACCGGCGCTTCTTGTTCAGCAGGAGCCGCCACATTCGGGGGAATACTCCACTGCGCGTAGTTGACACTCTCGTACTGATGCAGGTTATACAGGTCCGGTTCATTGAGCGACGAGATGACAGCTTGCGGATCATTCCTCGCACTGAATCCGCACGCCCCCACTTCATCATTCTTGTGACTCCCCAACAAGCCGTTAACTAAAGCCTTCTCTCTTTTCCTATTCTTCTCGAGCCTTTCATTCATCTCGTCGTTAGACATTGGTGTAAACGTAAACGCTTGATTTCCCGTTGGCAGGATTGAGTTTACATTTTGATTGGTGTTGGCTGTGTTATTTTTTGGTTTTCTCATTTTATTCATCTTCTCCTCCACATCTTCCCTGTAATCTGTGCTCATTTTACGCAGTTTCTCTAGTTTTTCCGCAGCACTAAGAACCGGCGGCAAATTGTTAGCTAAATTATACGCATTCTTCTCAGCTCTCTCCTTTGCTTGCTTCTGTTCCCTCCTCATGGCTTCATACATTTGAAAGTTCCTGTCGGCAGGTTGATTGGCTTGAGGGGCATTTTGAGAATGTGCAGAACCAGCGGGCAAACCTTGTGGAATATTTTTCTGTTTTTTGTTCAATCCAGGTGGTTGGGGAGCTTGATATTTTTTTATCGCGCCTCTTGCGAATCTGAATGAAAAGTAAACAATACTGATTACAGTTGTTGACCTCCAAGCATTTTAGTAAAACACTCCATTGTAATTTTTCAAGATGATAAAACAAATATAAATAAAATAAGCCCTGATTCATATCATTTAATTGTTGTGGGTATTTTTTTCACAAATTCAGAATTGTTTCCATGAGCAATTCAAAATTGTCATTATGTCAAAAACAACCGGTCAAAGTAAATGTAAAAATACATCACCCGAATATAATATTTGAACAGATTTTTCAAAACAGTAGATAGCATCTTCAAACTTTGATTGCATGCATAGATGCTAACCGCACTGAGAGCAAGTCGCTCATGATATCTATGCAATCTAAGCCCCACCCACACTCCAAGTATTCAACCCATTGAGTTATAATATAGAGTAGAAACTAACTCACTGCATTGATACATACCATGGGGCACAGTTGTCCCCAGTCCTGTCAAACACAGCAAAGGTGTAGTCATACAAAACATGTGAAATCCTATGTTTTTTACTTTCTCCATTTTGTGTTTCGACACCCGATAATTAAACATGCCATCTAAAATCTAAATCTAAATCTAAGCTGCAAAGATATGTATCATTTGAGATTCATATTAAATGCATTCCCACAAGCAGACAACACCTTCTCTCAGGGGTCAGTCTCCCCTCCACTGACCCACGCCCTGTATATCCATCCCATCCGGGGATGTGTCACAGGACTCGCATGCAAAAGTTATGTGAGATGCGAGTGGCAGAAGGCCCTCCCGTGAAGCTACACTTTCCCAAGTGTTTACACAAAGCAAAGGAGGCTCAGAAATCACTAAAAGATTATGGCCGTGGGGTTTAGGGCTCGAGGATTTTAATTTTACAAACAAAAATGCAAAGTGATTCTGAGCGTCTTAACATATGACTTAAGGCCTAAATTCGAGATGTTACTACTGAGACTGTTCGGGAGGTGCTCTCCAGACTAAGTGGCCAACCACCATAGAGGTGGGAAAGAATAAAGAAAAGAAGAAAGAAAATCGGTCTAATTAGACAGACGAGTTCTCGCCATAGCTAGCACAAAACTTTGAAAAAGCCCCAAAGTTAGATTTGTTGGCCACAAAGTCCGCATATCCGATCGGGCCGATGGCCGGTCTGACAGCGTTGAAGAGCGCCTCACGACCAGGCTGCAAGGCTTCGCAGTCCCACAGGATGTGTCGCACATCCTGCAGCGTCGCTCCGCACTCACAACCCGACCCCCTTGAGAGGCCAAGCTGGAAGAGCCTGGCCCTAAATTTACCGTGACCAGTCAAGAACTGACTGGTCCAATGGTCCGGGACCAACCAAGGAGCCTCGTATCTCTCACGGACCGAGGGAAAGAAAGAAAAGGTGGTTCTGCCTTTGTCGGAGGAATCCCATCGTTTTTGCCACACGCGGAGAGCCATAAGCACAACCAGTTTCCGAGTTCCAGAGGATATTTCTCGGGTGGGGGGATCAATGCTATCTTCGCCGATAGTAGCGGTGAGGCCGCGTCTCAAAAGACTTATGGCGTTGGCAACCTGGAGGTGAAGATCCAGAGGAAGGACACCGGCAAGAACGGGGAGACAGTCCGTTGACGCGGATCTGTACGCCTTGGTGAGCAAGCGGAGAGATAATCTCTGGCCGGAAAGGATGACACGCCGCTGTAGACTCAAAAGGCTCTTATCAGCCCAGCAGCCGGCTGCGTAGAGTGCTGTTCCGATGAAGGTTGCCTGATACAAGATACGGAGTGAACGACCTCTAAGACAGCATAATTTCGCGCTTACACATGCCGCATGTGGACCTACAATATAAAAAACCCAAACTCAAATGAACATAAGCCCTGCAACTCTTGCCGACCTTCCCTGAAGCAGGGGTGACATTGGCAAAGTGAACCATTTTTTACAGTATGGGTGGTCAGCCGGATACCAACCTATCAGTCAAGGAGTACCTACAAGCAATTAATACAATCAAATATGTATATAAAACAAATAAACTCTAAACAATTAAACAGTAAAAAATTAAAAAACTACAAAACATATTTTTTTTAAATTCATAATGTCTTAAAATAATGAAGTATACTGTTTAAAAATTGATAAATGTTCCATCAAAATATTAAAAACGTGTGCACACAATGTTCGCGCAGGCGCGAGTTTCAACACTACAAACATTCTGAAAAAAAATTGTTGTTTGTTTAAAACGACACTGTGAACTGTGAGGAGCTTTGTTCTCTTTTTTACTAAAGACGATTTGAGGTAAAGCAAGTTCAAACGGATAGTGTCTCTTTACGTTTAAATAGTTCCTTGTACACAGATGTCATAAGTCAACAGTTCAACCAGACAAGAAACTCTTAAAATGAAATTCATGATAATCATGTACCTCAATTGCTCAGCGGGTTCCTTAGTCATCAAGTTAGCATTGGCAGGATGCTCTACAGCAGAGTTCACTTGCGGCATGTCATTTGTTCGTTTAGCCGGAAAGTAATTAGAAGCAGTCTTGTCTCCTCCACCCAGAGCGTTGCCTTGCCCAATGTTCCTCACCGAGGGCAAGTGCCTCTCTTTGACTCGCACCGAGGCTAGTGGATTCTTCTTATTGGCGGCGAACGCATTCACAATGAGGTTCCTCTCTGCCTCGTTGAACGGAGAGTCTCCCGTGGGGCCGTCCAGGTAGTTGGAAGCTTGCCACAAGTCTACGGCGCTTAGGATGCCACCGGAATCGGATGTAGGGTTTATTCTGGTCCTCGGTTTGCTTGCTGACGGTTTCACAGGTGCCGGTTCATTCCACGATGGCTGGGGACCAGGCTCTAAAACATAAAATACTTGTTGCAGAATAAATATGATGTAATTGGTATGATATAATGAGTTAATACTAATAGGGAGCAGGGACGTTGTGAGAACAAAAAAAGTAGAGGAAGGCCTTTAACCCTTTAACAGCGGGTGACACACATAGGCGCCAACTGTAAACTTGCAGACAGTGCGGCTGTCAATCATAGACGTCATCCAACTTTGAACTTATCCTCGACATCTGTGTTCAACAATTCAAAAGTCTGCAAGTAAAATATGCTACACCTTTGTGATTGTTGTTCTTGAATAACTAATACATGTGACTGTGCACGTGGTTTGTTCGCAAGTGTCGTCAATCAATTAAAAAAGGAAACAATACATGTTCTAGAAAGTGCTAGAAAAAGTACTCCGTATTGGGGGTATTCATATAGCCAGAATATTCAGAAGCAAAAAAGTTAACACAATGGTCAGATGGCATAAAGAGGATTGCTCAGTAATGTATGAGTGAGCATTAGTGTATGGGCTTGCATGGGAGCTATCAGTCTAGTCCCATTCTACCTGGCCAAGTACCATCAAACACCAGATAAACAATCCGGGTAGAATGCAATTTAGTGAGAATCTGAGCAGAATGGATTGTGTCTGAAATGGGCCTTAATGTTGAAGTCTTGAGGGCTCACCATCTTCTAGCTTGATGATCCTGTAATTGTAGTCTTCTTGCCGTTTCCTGTACTTGATCATTATCTACTTTTGAAACTAACACATTACAATGAAGTAAAAATGAAATTAGCACAGTTTCTTTGTCCGAATCAATGTGTTATTCTCTCTCATTAAGGTACAAGACTGGCCACTTCAAGGGGGTCACAAGTAAATACTAGAGGCTACAATAGTTGAAAAAATAAATACATAAATACCACAGACCACATTAGTGATCTATGCGGATGGGATAGATTTAGTGCTGAAGTGTTGTGGGCTCACCGTCATCCAGCTTGATGAAGCCGTGATTGGAGTCCTGGTGAAGCTTCCTGTACTTGATCATGACGAGCTGGTCGCAGTCGGCGCATCTCTCGGTGCGCGTGCCGCAGTAGAGCTCGTGCTCGGCCATCAGCCGGCGCTCCAGGCTGAGCTCGCAGTGCGGGCAGGTGATGAAGGTGTTGGCGCAGGCGTCGCTGCGGTGCGCCCCCATGTCACACGCCTGCATCACCTCGCCACACTGCTTGCACGGTACTGCAACACACACCAATTCAAATCAAGATATAGTCGGTGTTATGACCGAGGGGGTAGAGGCGCATGATCGACTAGCGTATTTGGAACAGAATAACGTTGGTTCGAATCTGCGTCTGGCCCACTCGACCATAACTTCGACTCTGGTTCAACAGACGCCATTGCATGCACACAAGCTTCTGCTTTCGCATAAAGACAACTTTCCAGGCAAAATAGGTTGGTGAATTGCATTCCTTTCCACAAATGTATTTAAAAAAAAAGATTATTTTTTGTTAGGTTTCCTTCAACTTATAGGTTGTAATGGGGCTGACAACCCATGCTGTAAAAAATAGTTCAGTTTGTATGTCACCCCTGTTTCAGGGAAGGCCGATAAAAGTTGCAGGGATTATGTTCATTTGAGGTTTGAATTTCAATTTGTAAGTACACATACAACATTTGTAAGCTCAAACTTACACATGCCTGTCTGTGGGCATGCATTTAATATGCATTTTAAATGTTGATATATCTTTGCAACTTAGATTATGGGTTACTCCTGGTCCATTTCTAATTCATTTTTCCCATTGTGTTCCATTGAAACGGAAATTCTATGTACACACACACGGACACAGCAAATACTACGCCAACTTATGCAGAATGAAGAATGTAATGTCAGCTGTCTGTTTGCTTAACTCTGCACAGCTCACACATGTAGGATTGGACAACTTCTGATGAAGGCGTCCAACACTGTGACATGTTTTTTTTTTTTTTTTTTTTAATAGATTTGTGGAAAGGAATGCAATCTATTTTGCCTGGCCAGTTATCTTCATGCGAAAGCAGAAGCTTGTGTGCATGCAACGGCATCTTTTGGACCAGGGTCGAAGTTATCGTCGCGAGATTCGAACCAACGTTATCCAGTTCCAAATAACTCCACAATCTTCTCAGGGACGCACAGCCAATAGAGGCAACAGATAGAGAGGAGGAAGTCCCCCCAAGAATAATTCAGAGAGATACAGTAAGATTTCTGGGAATCCGCTGAGGATGCTGCGTTTGATTTCTTGATTAAAATTCAGCAATGTTCTCACTGTGTGCTATGTGCTTCTTCATCTCCTCCGCAGTGACTGGCTCCTTGCAGTGCTGGCAGATCTTTATGTTCCTGGTGCAGTGCACCGAATGGATGGTGAAGTTGGCGGAAGGAATGTCCCGCTTACTGGAAACAAACACAATTAATATATCCTTATCAGTTCAACTTCATAACTTTCATTCATATTCAACTCCTAGAATGACTTTCATTCATCCCTTGTAGAAAACTAACGGTTTTATTCTCAAACAGCAAGTTCGTTGGGAACTGGATTTGGAGTCTCAAGAAGTCTCAAGACTCACCTCTTCATACAATCATATGGACAAGCGCCTTTGTTGTGACACATTGTCACAAAGGCACT